>JADBJO010014602.1:0-46964 GCA_016801955.1 Conus betulinus
AAAGGGAACCCCCCAAAAAAAATGTACACTCACAACTCCTTAAAACAGATTTTCGAGAGAAAAAAACATGTGGGAATTGTGTGTAAACTCTAGTCTAAATGTAAAATCATTGAAGAGTTATGTTTGTCTCTTTCAGAAACACAGATCACATCAGATGGAACATCTCTTAACAAGATTTTCATGGAGTCTGCTGTAAAATGTAAATATCTGACAACCTGACCATGTGAGTTCCAAGACTTGGTAGAGAGTGGCACTCCATATGGAATGGACTGTGGAAGTTCTTCATCTTTCAAGCATAAGAATGGGTGTAAAAGTAGTGGTGTGTGTGCAGATACACAAGATGTTGTCTGCACAGCTGCCAGTGGCACATGATTTATAAAGTGGATTTGAAAGTTTGTTGTCTGTGAGTTTCATTTCTCTTGCCACAGGTCTTTGGCATAAGACTATGCATTGGGTTTTTACATCGATGTGTAGAATAGGGAAGATGCACCATTACCTATAGCGCAATAGTTTATCTAGTGACCATCCATAACAGCCGGGTTTTAAATGGAGTTAGGAGTTCCACGCACGCACACAACCAGAAAATTACGTTTCACATACTACATAGGTCACGTCATTGGAGTAGGTTGCTGAATTTAACATTGTGTGTCAGTGTGATATAGAAAGTATGGATGAAGAACATGGTCAACAAAGATTATAATGGGTGGTGTGCATCAACAGCTTTCAGTATATTGTGAATGACTCATTCAGTGATTCGTAAGTTGGAACAGCAACTTACAGTATATTGTGAATGACTCATTCAGTGATTGATAAGTAAGAATACTGTATCTTGTAAAACTGGTTTTGATAGGTCAGCCACATTGAAGTTAATTCTGAGATCTGTTGCTCAGCATGAGTATGTCCTCCAACAGAGTGCAAGTACGATGTTTTGAAGCTGGTCCCTTATATGTGGTAGGACAGTAAAGGCAACCACACTGCTCAAGGCATAGTCACTTATGTTGGGCATGTGATGGATATTGTAACCTGTCCGCTGCACAAGAACAATAATTTTCATATTACAATCGGCGCCGCTTAAGTGGCATCCGGATAAGTGGCACTTTCGGATAAGTGGCACATTTTTCAGACAACGGAATTTTTCAACACTAATTACAACTGGATAAGTGGAACTGCTGACAGATCGCCGCCGGATAAGTGGCACTCGTCCAAGTGACGGCAAGCTTAGAATGGCCTGAAAAAAAAAAATTTCGCTGTTTTCCAGCTCACCCCTTTACTTGTGTTTGACCCAAAAGTCAGTCAAGTGGCCTGCCAACTCTTCATTCACACCAAGCGGTTGTGATGTTGAAATGATTTCAACTCAGGCCGTCATGGTTGAGAAAGAGTCGTGGTTAGCTTTCTGTGAGCGAAACTTGGTTTAAATGAATTGTGTTCAGGCACTTTATGCTTCAGTTTTTGCGGGCTCTTCCTTTTACAGCAGTGCAAAACAGAACACCATGGCTTCTGGAAGAAAGTTAAAGATCCTGATTTTGGCCGAGAAAGGCAAACTGCTTGATGCGCTAGAAAATGGCACCAAAATGTGTGATGCTGCTGAGCAATTTGGAATCGGCAAGTCTTCAGTTTCCAGAATATGGAAGTTGAAAGACTCCATACGTGCCGATCTTGGAGGGACTCGTTCAAGTGTTTTAGAAGCGTGTAAACGAAAACGTGTCGGGAAAGTGCCGGACATCGAGGACGCATTGTCCCAACCTCTGCGCCACCTCAGAGGCAGTGCACCCACGCCGCTCATTCCGACACCCCTGTCCACAGCCATGGCCCCGGTCGGCCCCGCCGCAGCAGCCCGGCACCGGCAATCCACAGGGAGCAGTCAATGTCAAGTCGTCAAGAGGCAACCACCGGAGAGAGACACTGCACTGCCGCCGAGTCGCTTCAGTGGTGTTCAGTGACGCCTGTTCTGATCTAACATACGCAGGACACCACATACTAAGCCCCCTACTGACGACAATAATTGCTTTAGTCGCGGAGCTGGCGTGAGTGAGCTCTCCCCCCGGAGGGCGCCACCACGTCCGTCCAATGACAGCCCCCATGGACTCACCGATACCGGTGACCCGACGGAACCAAACCAAGGCCACAGACGTGGAGAGGACATCGAAACTGAGGTACACATGAGAGCAGGGCATGAAGGGCCACAGAATTTTGAGACTTTTTTTTTTTTTATGCTGATCGATGAGAATGAGGATGATTATGATGATGCTACGGATTTCCATTTCGGTCTCTGAGACTACATGACAGGGCTGTACTCTACGCTTCCTTTCATAATATATCCCGGCGTCAACCAGGCCCCCGAGAGATACAGACACTGCAGTGTTGGTCAGGAAATTTGAGCAACACTCTCAGAAACGCATCCATTAAGTGGATGAAACTCGACTGTGTGGTCCCAGTCTTCCCAACTGAGTCCGCAGCAAACTCAACTCTGGGTAGGAGCCGGTCGGGGCAGAAAAACCCACATGACTTCTGATGGGATTCGAACCCACGACCTCCCAGCCGGGAGTCCGCGCGACGCTAACCACTTCGCCACGGCGGCTGGTTTGCGCGTGAACTTGGTGTGATGATTTCGTTGCATCTGACGGATGGCTCAGGCGCTGGAAAAAACGCCATGCTGTTGTGTTCAAAAAGGAGATGGTGAAAAGCAGAGCTGACTGCTTAGATTAGGCAGCCTTCAACGACTTTCAGGAGAAGGATTTGCCAGAAATTCTTCTCTCCTATGCCTTGAAAGACATCTTCAATGCAGACGAAACTGCTCTCTTCTTTCGAGGATATCCTGACCGAGGTCACACTGTGCAGGGTGACATGCTCTCTGGTGGGAAGAAAGCCAAAGACAGGGTGACTGTGCTAGTGTGTGCAAATGCTGATGGCAGTGAAAAGTGCGAACTTCTTGTCATCGGCAAATCGAAACGTCCACGCGACTTCCCTGCAAATTTATCAAAGCTACCCGTGCTGTACAAAAACAGTGCAAATGCCTGGATGACCAGTGCAGTGTTTACGGAATGGCTGGAGGCATGGAACTGTAAACTGAAACTGCAAAATCGAAAAATTTGCTTGCTGTTGGACAACTGCACGGCACATCCACACCTTGAACTATCGAACATTGCGTTGAGATTTTTCCCACCCAACACAACATCCCTGCAGCAGCCAATGGACATGGGAGTGATCAAAAACCTGAAAGGACACTACCGCCGCCGCCTCCTTAACGTCATGATAGTGCAACAGCTGGAGGCAGAGAAGGAGGCCCGTGCATCCGATGCAGTGAAGATTGTGTCGTTGTTGAACGCTATCCATATGGTTGCTTCAGCTTGGAAGTCGGTCAGCCAGAAGACACTGATAAACTGCTTTTAAAGAAAGTGGGTTTCATCCCAGTTACAGCGATGACAATGGAAAGCCTACAACAAATGATTTTGACCCACTGAATGACGTGGCCTTTGCAGAATCAATGACACGCGACGACATGGAGCAACTGGAAGCGATTGACTCTACCAGTGACCCCATAGCCCTGCTGACGTACCAGGACCTCTTGCAAGAACCCCTCTCCAAACGTCCAAAGCTCGGAGATGAACTGGTAGAGGACAATGAGCAAGAGGGGGAGGAGGAAGCTGTGGTTCCTGTGACAAAAACAGAGGCCTTAGCAGCAATGGGAACATTACGAAATTTCGTTCAGCAGCAAGGACTGAATAACCTGTATGGGATAATGGAGCGGTTTGAGGCCAGTTTCGCACAAGGGGTTGCGTCTAGAGGAAGCCAATCTTCCATCAAGGACTACTTCGGCAAAGGACAGTAATTGAGAAATGTGGATTGTCCATTATAAATGCCATACACTGCACATGTACAGTGAAATCAGTGTTAACACTCGTAAATCACTTCAATTTCAATGAAATAGATGTTCACAGTTGCCTGACGTTGTTTATCAGTCATTTTGAGTGCGTCAGTTGCGCGTCAGGTTCACTTCGGTAAGTGGCACTTTCGGATAAGTGGCACTTTTTTTCAGCTCCCAAGCAGTGCCACTTAAGCGGCGCCGACCGTATGTATCTGCAGCATAGAGTTCAGCGAAATTTTGCGTATAGATGTAAATATGTTGAGTAATCGATGTTACAGCTGAAGACTTTGCCTCATGAAACTGCTGTACTTCAGATAATTGTATGTGACATTGATATTCAGTGATGTCAGGTGATTGGTGGAGTCACAAGGCATTTACCACTTAGAACGGCTCACACTGGTTGTTTAGCTGCATCCATTTGCTGTCAAGATAGCAGACAATGATATATTGTGTTTTCCTGGCTTGTGTGTGTGTGTGTGTGTGTGTGTGTGTGTGTGTGTGTGTGTGTGTGTGTCACTGTGTTTGTGTGCATTTAGTGCTGTATAGAATTCAGAATTGAACCGAACCTGCAAAGTGTTCTGTTAAAATTAATGTTGCTTCTTTAGCTGTGTTACCCTTACGTAATTGTCACTTTTCCTTTCATCGTCATAATCTGTTACTGATGTGTGCATACATGGATTTGTGCCTTGTGTATGTCTTGTAAAAAACAAAAAATTATCAATTTAAAAAAAGAAATAGAATTGTTGCTGATTGACCGGTTTTGAATTAGAGTAAGTTTGCCTCTTTGCCTGTCCCCTGGGGCTTACAGGTAATATTCATCCCTCCATCTGCCCTCCACACTGCCCTGCTGCCCTCACACTGCCCCATGACTGCCCTCAACTGCCACTGCCATTGACACACACAGGTCCATACACTGACTGCCCTCATACTGCCCATTGAACTGCCATTGACACACACAGGTCCATACACTGACTGCCCTCATACTGCCCATTGAACTGCCATTGACACACACAGGTCCATACACTGACTGCCCTCATACTGCCCATTGAACTGCCATTGACACACACAGGTCCATACACTGACTGCCCTCACACTGCCCATGAACTGCCATTGACACACACAGGCCCATACACTCGCTGCCCTCATACTGCCCATTGAACTGCCATTGACACACACAGGCCCATACACTGACTGCCCTCACACTGCCCATTGAACTGCCATTGACACACACAGGTCCATACACTGACTGCCCTCATACTGCCCATTGAACTGCCATTGACACACACAGGTCCATACACTGACTGCCATTGACACTGCCCTCATACTGCCCATTGAACTGCCATTGACACACACCACTGACTGCCCTCAACTGCCCATTGAACTGCCATTGACACACACAGTCCCATACACTGACTGCCCTCACATTTGCCCTTGCAGGTATTCAGGTACATGTAAGCCTGTGCATGTTCACTCATATGAATGCTAGTGCAGTAATGCACATTTAGATGTGTTCGTGTGCTTGAAGCATTCATGCATATACAGGCACATGCACACGTGCATGCACACACACACACAGAGATGTGCGCGCACGCACGCATGCACACACACATACGTGCCTGCACATACCATCTGCTTTACCTGGTCCAGGGGACCCTCTTTTCATCAACAATCAGTTTCACTTCTTTGTTTATTTATTTACTTAGTTATTTCCTCTTTCTTTTATTCGTTTACTTATTTCCTCCTAGTTAGTATGGATGAACTGTACAGGCATAGCATGCCCCAAAATAGGCGATTGACTAGGAGAAGATGGACTGATACTGCACTGAATGACAGGGGGCATGGCTGAATACAGCACCAGCAGGCAGTTCTTCTGCCTCGGTAGGCAGCCTGATGGGTGTGTGAGAGCGTGGATGTAAAGCACGTAGAGCTTCATCTCTGGTAGAGGGTAGATTTACATAAGAACTCTTAATAATAATATCCACACACCCTGGCCGAATGGGTTAGCAGGTGTATTGAAGGTGTATTGCTTGCAGAGATGCCTTCTTGATTAAATTGAAAGGCATGCACGTACATGCACACATGCACGCACACACACACACACACATACACACACACACACCTTATCAGAATGTGTGATAATATATTCTGTGCAAGCTTGCCGGCATGAATGGAAAGTTGTGTGTGTGTGTGTGTCCCCCCCCTTTGTTTCTGAATGTTCTCTAAGTAGCTTCATGTTGAAGGTTTAAAAAGAGTAAGTCTTTGTAAAAACAAGTGAAAATATGAAAATGGTGAAATGTCTTTGTTGAAGTTAGATTCATGTTGAACTGATGTAAATTTGGTACATATGACTGAGTTATGACTGAACATGTGAGATATTACAATACAACAAGTTGAAGCATTTTTGGGGATTGGAAAGGAAAACAGAAGGTTAGTGTAGGTGTGTCTTTTTTTCTTGAGGAACATTTGTTATGTTCATGGTAGCCACTGACCCTTTTGTTCAGTCTCAAGGCACTTTTTACACACCACAGTGACCAAGCTGAGGTTTTCAACAAGCTTTCCTTTAATGCTCCCCCCCAGTAACTTTCCTCTGTTAAAATGACTTGTGAGTTGATTTTAGCGTGGTGGCCCTGATGTGGCCCTTTGCGGTCGGCTGGGCTGTAAGCAGCATTATCTTACCTTCCTCTGTTAAAGATCAATGTCACTTCGGCAGATAAGATTAAGAATCCTCAGAAGTGCCCAGTGAAGGTAGTATACCATAAGAGTTTAAAAATCAACCTGCCTATGTGACGCGTGGTTCCAAGGATGTAAATGTGCAGAAGGGGTGTATGAAAAGAAATCTTTGCTGATTGTTTCTGTGGTGTGCAAGTGTGCCTGTGTGTGTATATAGTATACCATGGGAGTTTAAAAATCAACTTACATTTTTGGCACATGGTTCCAAGGATGTAAAAGTGCAGAAGGGGTGTATGAAAAGAAATCTTTGCAGATTGTTTCTGCGGGGTGCGTATGTGTGTGTGTGTGTGTGTGTGTGTGTGTGTGTGTGTGTGTGTGTGTAGAAAGATGGTAGACTAGGCTAAAGATTGTCACCCTTTTTGTTGTTGTTGTTATTGTTTTGAGGAACTATGCCTAAACCCAAGAAAATCAGACCAAAATCTATCACTTGCTATGACAGTCTCACTTGCCTGTTTAGTTGACTTGCCCTGTTACTTTGCTGCCAACCATACGCTGTAGTGTCACTGCCACATATGCTGTAGTATCACTGCCACATATGCTGTAGTATCACTGCCACACATATGCTGTAGTATCACTCACTGCCACATATGCTGTAGTATCACTGCCACACATACGCTGTAGTGTCACTGCCACACATACGCTGTAGTATCACTGCCACATATGCTGTAGTGTCACTGCCACACATATGCTCTAGTATCACTGCCACATACGCTGTAGTGTCACTGTCACACATATGCTGTAGTATCACTGCCACATATGCTGTAGTGTCACTGTCACACATACGCTGTAGTATCACTGCCACATACGCTGTAGTGTCACTGTCACACATACGCTGTAGTGTCACTGCCACACGTATGCTGTAGTGTCACTGCCACACATATGCTGTAGTATCACTGCCACATACGCTGTAGTGTCACTGCCCACATATGCTGTAGTATCACTGCCACATACGCTAGTGTAGTGTCACTGCCACACATACGCTGTAGTATCACTGCCACATATGCTGTAGTGTCACTGCCACACATACGCTGTAGTGTCACTGCCACACATACGCTGTAGTATCACTGCCACATATGCTGTAGTGTCACTGCCACACATATGCTCTAGTATCACTGCCACATACGCTGTAGTGTCACTGTCACACATATGCTGTAGTATCACTGCCACATATGCTGTAGTGTCACTGTCACACATACGCTGTAGTATCACTGCCACATACGCTGTAGTGTCACTGTCACATACGCTGTAGTGTCACTGCCACACGTATGCTGTAGTGTCACTGCCACACATATGCTGTAGTATCACTGCCACATACGCTGTAGTGTCACTGCCCACACATATGCTGTAGTATCACTGCACACATACGCTGTAGTGTCACTGTCACACATACGCTGTAGTGTCACTGCCACATATGCTGTAGTGTCACTGTCACACATACGCTGTAGTATCACTGTCACACATACGCTGTAGTGTCACTGTCACACATACGCTGTAGTATCACTGTCACACATACGCTGTAGTGTCACTGTCACACATACGCTGTAGTGTCACTGTCACACATACGCTGTAGTATCACTGTCACACATACGCTGTAGTGTCACTGTCACACATACGCTGTAGTATCACTGTCACACACATACGCTGTAGTATCACTGTCACACATACGCTGTAGTGTCACTGTCACACATACGCTGTAGTATCACTGTCACACATACGCTGTAGTGTCACTGTCACATACACTGTAGTATCACTGTCACACATACGCTGTAGTGTCACTGTCACACATACGCTGTAGTGTCACTGTCACACATATGCTGTAGTGTCACTGTCACACATACGCTGTAGTGTCACTGTCACATACACTGTAGTATCACTGTCACACATACGCTGTAGTGTCACTGTCACACATACGCTGTAGTGTTACTGTCACACATACGCTGTAGTATCACTGTCACACATACGCTGTAGTGTCATTGTTACACATACGCTGTAGTGTCACTGTCACATACACTGTAGTATCACTGTCACACATACGCTGTAGTGTCACTGTCACACATACGCTGTAGTGTCACTGTCACACATACACTGTAGTGTCACTGTCACATACGCTGTAGTGTCACTGTCACACATACGCTGTAGTGTCACTGTCACACACATACGCTGTAGTGTCACTGTCACACATACGCTGTAGTGTCACTGTCACACATACGCTGTAGTATCACTGTCACACATACGCTGTAGTGTCACTGTCACACATACGCTGTAGTGTCACTGTCACACATACACTGTAGTGTCACTGTCACATATGCTGTAGTGTCACTGTCACACATACGCTGTAGTGTCACTGTCACACATACGCTGTAGTGTTACTGTCACAAGGATCAGTGGTGAAGGCCTTGTGTTTCTCTGTGTCTTTCTCCTCAGCAGCAGCAGCAGGGGCAGCACAGACCAGAGGGGGCAGGAAGAGGACACCCAGGGTGAGAGCTTCCTGGAAGCCAGTCCGCCAGCCCACCAAGGACTACGTGCTGCACACCTTTGATGCTGGAATCAGGTGAGGCATGCTCCCAGTCGTCCAGCGTGAGTTCTCTTGTCTGATGTTGGGGGTTGTGTTTGGGGGGTCAGAATAGCTCAACTGGAAGAGCACCGGACTCGTGATCCTGTCGATCCTGGAGTTGTGGGTCTCAATCTCTGCCATGCTGTTGGGGAAGAGAGGGATTTTGCCATCAGAGTTGATATTGGTTCTGACTGTATCCCAAGAACTATAAAGTGGGGGTCATGTGTGAAAACAGGCATAACTTGCACACATGTGACATCTTATTACCAACTTTCTGAAGAGAGTTTATCCATTGGTATGTATAGCATGCACCCTCTGTCGATGAAAAATGAAAGAATGAGAGAGTGACTGTTCTCAGGTGGAATGGAACGGAAAATGACTGAGCCTGGCATCAGCAGGCAGCCCTTCAGTGGCTCTACCAGGGTACAGTGTAGGCAGCCCCCAGTGTAAAGGGAAACGTAGGTTATGAAGTGCTTAGGGCTTGGTCTCAAACCAAGAATAGGTGCTGTATATATAACCTCTCTGATAATAACAGTGATGATTATAAAGACAAATGTTAGTCATGCTGTGTGGACACAAAACTGTACACACAAAATTGGTCTGATTCTGAAGTGTGTTGACTTGGCTGTGTTTCGCTGAAGAGAGGTTTGCACAATTTTTTAATCTTTGTTTTAAATGCATGTACAATCGTATTATGCTGAAAATACAATGATGGATATACTGATTCCTGAGGTAGGGTTGGTTTGTGTTCAGAATCGGGTCATACTAATGTTCAGAGTCAGGCCGGACCAATGTTTAAAATCAGGTTCCCAGTCAAGTAATATCATACAAAATGATACTCTTAACAAGTGTACTTCGTGGATGAAATGCTGTTCATCTAAAAAAAATTCTAAACTTAAGCTTGTATGTCGTTTCAAAACAGAGTGACTGAGGGTGGAAAATGAAGCAAAATTTCGAAAAGAGAGGGGGTTAGTTACCGCCAAGGACGCAGACAAACATAGCACAGACAAGACACAATGCATTTCGACCTCTTGGGTCTTCTTCAGGCAAAAACAAATGACATTTAGGACAGTGAACACGAAGAACAAGAAACCACTTAGCTCCTCATGGTCGCCATGCGTTCAAAATTGTACGTAGTGTTTATGTTAATTCATTTGTGTTCTTGTGTGTGTGCTTGTGTAAATGGATATGTGTTTAATGGAATAGATAGAAGATAGATAAATAGATAAGAGATAGATGAACAGAGAGAGAAATATATGGAGATATGTAGACAGATTGATAGATAGTTGACTGCAAACAGCTGCCAAGGATTTTAATAAAAAAACAACAGAACCAAAATAAAGAAAAAGAAAAAAAAAATGATGACTCTGTGGGGTACCATGTGCTTTGTTTTTGAACCTCAAAATCAGATTGTGTTCACATCATTCTTTACAGATAAATAGTGCTAAGATCAAACTTCATGTGCTTTGTTTTTGATCCTGTCTCAATTTCAGGGTGTGTTCACATGATTGTCCACAGATAAATAGTGCTGAGATCAACCCTCGTGTGCTTTTGATACTTGTCTCTAGATGTTGTTAACAGTCATGATAGCATATGAACTTACATTGTGTGTGTGTCTGTGTGTCTGCATGTCTGTGTCTGTGTGTCATTTCATTGTTTTGAAAAATTTGCATGTTGGTGCGTGGCAGTGTGGATGATAGATTAGGTCCAATTGTCATGGCAGTGTGGATCATTAGGTCCAATCATCATGGCAGTGTGGATCATACATTAGGTCCAATCATCATGGCAGTGTGGACCATACATTAGGTCCAGTCATCATGGCAGTGTGGATCATACATTAGGTCCAGTCATCATGGCAGTGTGGATCATTAGGTCCAGTCATCATGGCAGTGTGGATCATTAGGTCCAATCATCATGGCAGTGTGGATCATTAGGTCCAGTCATCATGGCAGTGTGGATCATTAGGTCCAATCATCATGGCAGTGTGGATCATACATTAGGTCCAATCATCATGGCAGTGTGGATCATACATTAGGTCCAGTCATCATGGCAGTGTGGATCATTAGGTCCAATCATCATGGCAGTGTGGATCATACATTAGGTCCAATCATCATGGCAGTGTGGATCATACATTAGGTCCAATCATCATATGAATGACATTCGATCCTTGTCAAATGTTCATCATTGGGCCTTTATAAATTATACGACGGAAGGCTTTTTTTTTTTTTACACCCCCCCCCCCCTCCCCTCTCTCTCTCTGTCTCTCTCCTATCTCTGTCCGTCTGTCTCTCTTCCCCTCACGCCCCAGCTTCTCTTCCCCTGCCTCTCTCTCTGTTGCTCCCCCCCTCCCATTCCTTCATGCCTCCATCCCTCCACCTCTCTCTCCTCTCTCTCTCGCTCTCTCTCACTCTCTCTGTCTTTGTCTCTCTTTGTTTCTTTTACTCTCTCCTTCCGCCTGTCCCATGCCTTGTTCTCTCTCTCTCTCTCTCTCTCTCTCTCTCTCTAAAGAAAATGCCCAGGTTAGTGACTGATGTTGTATGTTGCAGACTTCTCACACACAAGGTGCCAGACAGCAAGTACTCTGAAGTGCAAAATGCTTTGATTGCAGCCCGAAATCAGTGAGTACCTAATGGGGCAACTGTCTGTTAAGTCAAGTCAGTCGGTACTTAGTGGGTCAACTGTCTATTAAGTTGAGTCAGTCGGTACTTAGTGGGTCAACTGTCTATTAACCCTCTTCAGTATGCACTTATCTGAGCTTAGTTGCACCGAAAACCGTCGGCAAGGTAAGTAACTCCGTAATTTGAACATGGTTACCCAATTAAAAAATTAATTTAAAAGAGAAGAAAGGAAATAACGAAATGAAAATAATTTTTAAAATTCTTACGAATATATATGTTGCTATATCGTAAGTTTGAAGAATGTCACATGAGCCATTTACTCGGGGAAAAAAAAAAAAAAAAATCTTCTTCAGAACTTTATTCCGAATTGTTGTTCATCATAACTGGAACTTCATCCCAGTCGAAATCTAGGTCACTCTAAGCTTCATTACCCAGCACTTTCACTAAGTCTTATGCCGTAAATCCTACAAAAACACAGTATCTCCATCACTAAATCTCATTATAGAACGGCAGAACTCAAGGTTAGCCACGGTGAAAAAAACGGCATTTCGACCTCAAAACTTTAAAAATTCGTAACTCGAGAACCACGGCACGTATCGACTCGCGGTTTTTTGCTAACGGAAGTAAATGGCTACAGGAAGAAGGAAGTCACGTTCTCGCGAGACTTCCTTTTCTACGAGAAACATGGCGGCGCCCATTGTTGCCACGTGTTTTTACCGGGCGCTGGCGGGCGCTCAGCGTTTTGGCTGTGTGATTTCCGGCCGGGCGCTAGCGGCGCTCGATGGTCAAGAGGGTTAGTCAAGTCAGTCGGTACTGAGTGGGTCAACTGTCTATTAAGTCAAGTCAGTCGGTACTGAGTGGGTCAACTGTCTATTAAGTCAAGTCAGTCGGTACTTAGTGGGTCAACTGTCTGTTAAGTCAGTCAGTCGGTACTTAGTGGGTCAACTGTCTGTTAAGTCAATTCAGTCGGTACTTAGTGGGTCAACTGTCTATTAAGTCGAGTCAGTCGGTACTTAGTGGGCCAACTGTCTATTAAGTCAATTCAGTCGGTACTTTGTGGGTCAAATGTCCGTTTAGTTCAGTCAGTTCGCAATGAACAGTTTGTGTCGTGAATTCATGAAGAACGTTTTTTCCAGAGACTGATTTGTTTAAACAATATACAATGGGTGGTGTCTTCTGCAACAGAATTCATAGCTTGCCGTCTATTTTGTTTGCTTAGTAAAGCGTTAGATATTTGTCTGTCTGATACAACAAAATATAGTTGGCAGTATTTTGAAAAACAGTTTCTAGTTGGCAGTCCATTTTTTTTAAATAAGACATAGATTGCTGCCAGTTTGTAAAGCAGTAATATCTGTCTGTTTTGTAAAACAGTACATAGTTGGCAGTCCATTTTTTTTTAAACAAGACATAGATTGCTGCCAGTTTGTAAAGCAGTAATATCCGTCTGTTTTGTAAAACAGTACATAGTTGGCAGTCCATTTTGTAAAAGAATATACAGTTTGCAGTTTGTTTTGTAAAGCAATAGCTAGCAGTCTGTAAAGCAATAGCTAGCAGTCTGTTTTGTAAAGCAATAGCTAGCAGTCTGTAAAGCAATAGCTAGCAGTCTGTTTTGTAAAGTAATAGCTAGCAGTCTGTTTTGTAAAGCAATAGCTAGCAGTCTGCTTTGTAAAACAGTACATAGTTGGCTGTCAGCTTTGCATCATAATACATAGAGTTGTCAGTCTGTGTAGTGAAGTCAGTACAGTTGTCACCATGGTTTACATCATAATATATAGAGTTGTCACCATGGTTTACATCACAATACATATAGTTGTCAGTCTGTGTAGTGAAGTCAGTACAGTTGTCACCATGGTTTACATCACAGTACATATAGTGGTCAGTCTATGTTGTGAAGTCAGTACAGTTGTCACCATGGTTTACATCACAATACATATAGTGGTCACCATGTTTTACATCACAGTACATATAGTGGTCACCATGTTTTACATCACAGTACATATAGTGGTCACCATGGTTTACATCACAGTACATATAGTGGTCACCATGGTTTACATCACAGTACATATAGTGGTCAGTCTGTGTAGTGAAGTCAGTACAGTTTTCACCATGTTTTACATCACAGTACATATAGTGGTCACCATGTTTTACATCACAGTTCATATAGTGGTCAGTCTATGCAGTCAAGTCGGTACAGTTTTTCACCATGTTTTACATCACAGTACATATAGTGGTCAGTCTATGCAGTCAGTCAGTACACAGTTTTCACCATGTTTTACATCACAGTACATATAGTGGTCAGTCTGTGTTGTGAAGTCAGTACAGTTTTCACCATGTTTTACTCAGATCTGTAGATGGGTGGCAGAGTGGCTAGTGAAACTGGTGATTTTAGTCGGTTTGTTTATTCAAATTGGCAGTCTACTGGTTTAGAGACATGCAAGTACGTTATTGGCAGTTAACTGTTTATAGCTGCTTTTACATGGCTTTCAGTCGTATGTCATGATTGTCTGTGGGGTTCATGAGATTGAATGGTGAGTGCCGTTGTAAAGTATGATGATGAGCGTCACTGGTAATGTGACTTGTGCTTATGACTGCTAAGAAAAAAACCTGTTAATTGCCTATGTTTCCATAAGTAGTGTTGGTTAGAAAATTTGGTATTTTCTGTCTAATTGGCTCTTCATGTAAGTATGGTGAGCATCTTTTTTCAGTTCTGATCACCAGTAGTGGCAGCCACAGCAGGAACATTTCTATCAGCACCTGAATGGGGAAAAAGAAATGATGTTGCAGTCACTGATATCTTGCTGTCATTTCAGTTCTATGAGCTATAGTGTCAGAAACCATGTGGAGAATATCAGATGGCTGTTGTTGAGATGGATGAGGCTGTCATTCCATGCGTTAGGATAGCAGATCCAGAATGTTGCAGGGCAAATTGTGACTGGCGTCATTATTCCTGTTTTTTTTTTCTCCATGGTCATGATACCACAGGAAAGGTAGTAATTGTGGTCCTGAGGCAGGATAGGTCGGTGATGTCTACAGGACTGCCTGAGCCAGATCATCCCTGGTGTCAGCATATCTACAGGACTGCCTGAGACAGATGATCACTGGTGTCAGCATATCTACAGGACTGCCTGAGACAGCTGATCACTGGTGTCAGCATATCTACAGGACTGCCTGAGACAGATGATCACATGTGTCAGCATATCTACAGGACTGCCTGAGACAGATCATCACATGTGTCAACACATATCTACAGGACTGCCTGAGACAGATGATCACTGGTGTCAGCATATCTACAGGACTGCCTGAGACAGGTCATCACTGGTGTCAGCATATGGTGAATGCAGGGACCTGTCCACCAGGCAAAAGCAATCGTTTTCCTCACATCTGCTGCGGAGACATGAAAGTTCAACAGTGGTTTGCCAAAATCAGATAATCATTGTAACGGCCAGAGATTTTGCTTTGAGAAACTACCATTGTATGTTATTTATCTTTTTGATATTAACATCATAATGTAGTATCATGCCAAGGGATTGGCTGCATCAGAAAGTACTGACCAGTCAGAATGTCACATCATAATGTAGTATCGTGCCAAGGGATTGGTTGCTTCAGAAAGTACTGACCAGACAGAATGTCAGATCATAATGTAGTATCATGCCAAGGGATTGGCTGCATCAGAAAGTACTGACCAGTCAGAATGTCACATCATAATGTAGTATCATGCCAAGGGATTGGCTGCATCAGAAAGTACTGACCAGTCAGAATGTCACACTCTGGTTGTCTAGTTTTGTCAACTTTTGAACAAAATTGTAGACAACAGAAAATGGACACAGAAGGATTGTTTGCATAGTCTGTAATAAGACTTTAAGTGTCCTGTTTTTCTGTGTATTTGTCATTCATTACTTAATAATGTTTGATTGAAATCATTGCCAAGAGACCCAAAACGTTGTGGTTCTTTTGTGTGTTTAAAAAAAAATGTTTTGTGATGACTGGCACTTGTGATAGGCGACACTCGATAATGCTCAGTGCACTTTAAGATCTAACCCTTGACCCTGAATCAGACAAGTCCAGTTTGTATTTACACATTCTAATCTGAATTCATTCTAATCTGCAGTCAAGTCTGATTTTTGTACTTTAGAAAAGAAAAAAGAAAAAGGCATTTTTCACCAATTCAACCCAGGAAACTGCTGGAGATCACATGAATAGTACCTCTCCTCTGAGGGTTTCATGGCTCTTATAAGATTGGAAAGCAGGCAGTTTGGACTGTGAAATACCTTTCTCTTTGGTTACTCTGTGTGTGTGTGTGTGTGTGTGTGTGTGTGTGTGTGTGTGTGTGTGTGTGTGTGTGTGTGCGTGCGTGCGATGGAAAAGAAGTTTAGGGTAACCAGAGAAAAAAAAAAAGGGCAGTTGGGTGACAGCAATGTTTACTGGTTTTTGTTCACGTGTGTGTGTGTGGTGGGTTTTTTTTTTTTTTGGTTGGTTGGTTGCTTGCTTGCTTTTTTTTTTCTTTCTTTCTTAAATGAAGTATTATTGTGCTTCCGCATCGTGTCCAACTGATGTCACAGTAAAAAAACAAACACACTGAAATTGTCAGTAGATTGATGGATGACACGTGCCTCATTTTCTGTTGGGGTGCAGAGTGGCATTGTCAGTAGATTGATAAATGACATGTGCCACATTTTCTGTTGGGGTGCAGGGTGGCATTGTCAGTAGATTGATGGATGACATGTGCCACATTTTCTGTTGGGGTGCAGGGTGGCATTGTCAGTAGATTGATGGATGACATGTGCCTCATTTTCTGTTGGGGTGCAGGGTGGCGTTGTCAGCAGGGTGGCATTGTCAGTAGATTGATGGATGACATGTGCCTCATTTTCTGTTGGGGTGCAGGTGGCTGCTTCCTTGGAGACGGTGCAAGTTCCCCCCACCAAACATGACTACAGCCATCTTAGCACCACTCTGGTGAGTGATTTCAGCTTCTCTCATGACCAAAGTTAACCTATTGCCTATTGGATCGACTGAGATCGACTGCTGAATACTAGGTCAACAACTATACACTTTTTCTATCGTATATCCCAGAATGCAATCGCAACAGAAAGAGTCTTCTGGTAGGACCATTTCTGGACGCCATTTTGTTTTTTTTGTTGCAAGAGTTCTGGTGGAGTTGTTTTGCTGCTGTGAATTTTCAAAGTTTGGCTTTTTTTCAAGAAGATTTTCTGGAAAAACGCCAGATCAAGTAACTATGCAACTTGAATCCATTTCTGATGTGTTAGTGATGAAGGGAGCGTATTTGAGGGGTACATTCTTGGAGAAGTTTTGAAGCGAGACGATAAGGACATTAATCCTGACCTAGTTACAATTAAAGATGGCTTCTGACTGATTTTGAAGCCGGAATCAATAATGATTTGGGCGATGATAATGACGATGTCAAATTGCCCATTGCTACTGGGCACAGCCACCACAAAAAAGAAAGTTTTGGAAAAAAAAAGTTGCTATAGATTCTTAAATTGTTGACTAGAGTGGTAGGCTACAAGAAGTGGAAGCCTCAAAAACTTTCGCTTCTTTTGACAGCCAGGAAATCGGTCAGTCAGTGGGTGTAGCCCATGATTTGCCTATGGAGAGCATCACCTTTAGACTTTTGATTTCAGAGGAATTTTGGCAGACTTTGAGCAAGTAACAAATTTATTGCTACACAAAAGCAAGCAGAAATTCAAAGTTTGGCTTTTTTTCAAGAAGATTTTCTGGAAAAACGCCAGATCAAGTAACTATGCAACTTGAATCCATTTTCTGATGTGTTAGTGATGAAGGGAGCGTATTTGAGGGGTACATTCTTGGAGAAGTTTTGAAGCGAGACGATAAGGACATTAATCCTGACCTAGTTACAATTAAAGATGGCTTCTGACTGATTTTGAAGCCGGAATCAATAATGATTTGGGCGATGATAATGACGATGTCAAATTGCCCATTGCTACTGGGCACAGCCACCACAAAAAAGAAAGTTTGGAAAAAAAAAAGTTGCTATAGATTCTTAAATTGTTGACTAGAGTGGTAGGCTACAAGAAGTGGAAGCCTCAAAAAACTTTCGCTTCTTTTGACAGCCAGGAAATCGGTCAGTCAGTGGGTGTAGCCCATGATTTGCCTATGGGAGCATCACCTTTAGACTTTTGATTTCAGAGGAATTTTGGCAGACTTTGAGCAAGTAACAAATTTATTGCTACACAAAAGCAAGCAGAAAAGGATGAAGATAAACTTTGGCCTAAATTAAAAACTGCCTCGTTTATCAAAAAGCAAAGAGGAGATGGACAAGAGGTACATCATCACCATAGTGTGTGTGTGTGTGTGTCTTGGGGGGGGGGGGGGGGGGTTGATTAGATTAGTCAGTGCACCTGTGCAGAAGCACATTTTTGCTGAATTCTATCACAATTTAAAGTCCGGTATTTAGTAATGTGTTCTTCTTTTTTTTTCCCCTCAGTAGTTGAAGACAAGTATTATTGCATGTGATATCTTCAGTTTAACAAAATTGTTTGAAGTTTGGGCTGTTGTTTTTCCTTAACAACAAAAGTTAATTATTTAGTGTGCGGAGCATATAGCATGGCTTATTTTGACCTGAAGGTTTCAGTACTTTGTTTAGACTTGGAAAATTACTATGTGCTCCTAATCCATGACATTCTGTGGGTTCAGTGAATTCAGGGAGAATTGTTTCAGCACCGAGAACACTGAAGTGGAGTTAGTCTGTTCATCTTTTTTTCCCCCTCATGTACCAGTGCACTTCATATGGGGGAAAAAAATGGCTGTTTTGGATGGAGTGATGTGTTTGGAATTTTTTCATTAATTTTATTGAATAGATGAGTAAAAAGCAAATTTTTTTTTTTTATTGAGGTTTCTTTATGGTGAGTCTTGTATGTGTTGCGGAGTTACCTCACTTGGCATGGTATTCTCATAGTCTTGTAGCACAAAGTCCTGGGTAGGCAGAGGGTTTAAAAAAGCAAGTTTTTTGATTGAGGTTTCTTAATGGTGAGTGTGTATGTGTTGCGGAGTTACCTCACTTGGTGTGGTGTTCTCATAGTCATGTAGCACAAAGTCATGCAGTGGGCAGGAAGTTGCTCCCAACATGGCGCCTTGTTTTGTGCCACTGAAATGTGTGGGGGACTGTTTTTGTTCCTGGCAGTAGCCTGAATATCTTGGGGAGGGGTGGGGGTGGGGGGGGGGGGGGGGGGGGGCCTTGGGAGCTCCTAGTCAGAGACAAGTGTGCTGTGGCCTTGGTTAGAGTAAGAGGGATCACACACACACACACTAGTACCGTCAGCTTCATCTGTGTGACCTTGACCTTGATTTGGATGAGTGGCATTTCTCACACTGGTCCTGTCCACTTCATGTTTATGTCCTTGACCTTGGATAGAATGACTGGAACCGCATGTAGACACTGGTACCATCACTTCATGTTTGTGTCCTTGACCTTGGATAGAATGACTGGAACCGCATGTAGACACTGGTACCATCACTTCATGTTTGTGTCCTTGACCTTGGATAGATGACTGGGACCACCACACGCACATTAATACCGTCCATTTCTTGTTTGTGTCCTTGACCTTGGATAGAATGACTGAGACCATACTGTCAGAACAGAGAGCTTCATTTGTATCTTCTTCACTTTGGGTAGAATGACTGAAACCATTCTGACAGCGAGCTTCATTTGTATCTTCTTCACTTTGGGCAGGGAAAAAAATGCACCTGTCCAGGTATTCACTGTTCATGCTGAGATGTGTATGATGGCTTTCTGTCGATTTGGAAGCAAAACAAGCAATGAAGAGTTGCACCTGGATTCTAGGAAGAATAGAGTAGCTTCCTTTGTTTTTTATTGCCAGGATCAGCTCAACACACCTATACAGTGCAACTGGCAGTTAGGAAAATGCCACTGAGCTTGAGTAAGGTGTTTTTGAGCAAATGTAAGATTGCAGTATATGCATGATGGATAATAAATCTTCTTTCACAAACTGGTGGTGTTCATAATCTCTCTTTCTCTCTCTCTCTCTCTTCCTCTCTCTCTCTCTCTCCCACTCGCTTGCACGCACACATGCACTTGCGCACACACACACACACACAAGTTTTTAGATTGGCTTGCTGTCAAGATCACTAACAGTTTCAGCTTTATTTCCGTGAAAGGCCATGGATTGATTTCAAATCTATATGCTTCATTCTGAGGTTAATCTAACAATAAGCTGGTTGCAGTTTATTTTCGGTATTTAGTTAGGAGTGATTTGACAGCTGACTTTGCATTACATGATGAAAATCAGTTAATGCTAAACGTGCCAAGTATGTGACTGTTGGATGACTGCAACATTGTGAGGGGGGGGGTGGGGGGGGGGTGATGGGAGGGGAAGCAAGAAAACCATAAGAATGGTGACAGCAGTGTAGAATTCCCATGTCATCCTAGCATCCATCTGTCGGTCCAGGTCAACTTGAAAGACCTGAAGCAGCACTGGAGCAGCACGCCAGGCCTCCCTCATGGCCATGTTGGACACCCAGGAGAGGTGAGCCTTGCTTCATTGTGGTCAGGGAGGTTTCACAGTGCCCAGGCAAGTCCATGCACTCTACACCCCCACATGTTCTGAGCCGCGAGACCACAGTGTGCAGGGCTGCAGCTGAATAGATCAGTAAATAAACAGCTAATGCTGTGAAGTAGGAGATGATTGGAGGAGGAGGGGTCTGTGGATAAGACGCAGCCGAAGTGTGACGTGTTCGTAAGGCCAGGCAGGATCTTGTTTAAGCCTTGGGTACACACCTGATGTTTTGTCTGTGCTGCTGCTGCAGTTGTATGTGTGCATGCACACGTGTGTTTGAGAGCATAGCTGCCAACCCTCCCGAAATTTTCGGGAAAGTCACAAAAATGAAAATCCGACAGGAAATCCTGAAAGTTGTCTTTTTTTCCCCGAAAAAATGAACAGTAAAAAATCACTTCACGTTTCGGTAATTTTTCACAAGGTGTTGGTAAAAAGACACATTGGTTTTACCGAAACAAATCGACTTCTGCCCAGTACTTCCGTCCGGTACTTCTATCCGCGTGAAAATGGCTTCAGGAAAGCAGTGCCACATGGACTCGGAGGGGGGGAGGGGTGTGTGTGTGTTAAAAGTCAAGTTTTTGCTGCGATACAAAGTCGACTACGCCTTCATTGATGTGTCCAAGAGAGACAAATATCATGCGTTTTTTAAAGAATACCGTACTGACATGAACATCTCACATGGTGGGAAAAAAGACATCGAACTTCATGCCTCTCTGCCAAGCACAAGAGGAATGCGGCGATGATGCCATGATGGTACATGGTCAAAGCCAACATGAGTGGGGCTTGCTATGAGCAGCAGTTCCCAATAGAGCTGTTGAAAAAAGCAAAGTCGGCGACATCAGATGCCCTCAAGGACAGAGAACAACCCCCCCCCCTTCAGCATCCTCCTCCTGTTAGGCTGACAGGTTGTGGAAAAAAAAAGTGTAGTTCTGAACAGATAGAGGTGTACTTTGCAGGAAAGGAATTTTTCCTTAGTGATCCCCCCTCCCCCATTTTTAGTGTTCTTTATTACCATGGTGATGATGATTACCAACATCTTGATAGAAACTTTGTTTGCTGTTACAGGCCTATAGAGAATCAGATATCCAGGGATGATGAAACTAGAAAATTGCAATATTGGTGGTATCCACTGTATAGAGACTGAAAAACCAAGACTTCCAAAGCATCTATCATTGTAGCTAGATAATCTAGGAGCAAAGAGCAACATAAATGTACATTAGTCTGGAGACTTCTTCCCTGCGTAACCTGTCAAGCCACAGTTTACTTGTTGGACTGAAGTGGTAAGTTGAAGTGCTTTCTAATTTTGAGTAATGTGTGATGACTGTAATATTTGTAATCTGTATGCTTTGCTATCAGTACTGTTCATGTCTAATTCTAGCATGATGAGGTGGAAGAATTATCCCCTTTTCGACCCCAGAAAAGCTCGTTTTTTACCTCCAAATGTGCATGTACCCCTCAGTGTCTGGGGCATTGCCCCCAGACCCCTGTCAGGGGCATTGCCCCCAGACCCTCATCAGGGGCATTGCCCCCAGACCCCCATCAGGGGCATTGCCCCTGCATCCCATCAGGGGCCTGCTGTGGCTCCCGGACCCCGACCTTTTCACAAGAATTTCTGTTCCAACAGGTAAGCAGCTATGTGAGAGTGCCTGGCTGTGCATGTGTATGTGTATGTATCTATATATATGTGAGTACACCCACATGCACAGGCATACACTTGTATATATATGCATGCATGTGCATGCAAATGCCAATGTCCATAGCGTTATGTTGTGCAGCGGCTGTTCAGAGGATGGCATAGGTCTCAGTGATTTTTAAAAAGTAAGGAAATGAAATATATCAATTAAGTTGAAATAACAGAAGAATAAATAGAAAAATGAATTGATAGTGATGGCATGAAATTGGATGAAAATAATGGAAAAGAATTAGGAAGAGATGAGTTGGGACTAAGCAAACCACTAGTGATCATCACGCTTCACACCTGTCCTGGCTTCTGGAAACAGGTCTCCCTGCGCCGTATAAAGGGAGATAAAAATCAAGAAAGGGACATAACCCAATGGTTCACCAAGTCAAGTTAGCACGCAAACTAGATGAGCTCCGCTATCACAGTTCATTGAGGGGCTGACACAGCCTGGCCTCCTTTGTTGTCCATGTTGACCAGTGGCTGGCAATATCACAGTGAGCCTTCAGACGGATGGTCAGTCTGTTCATTGAGGGGCTGACACAGCCTGGCCTCCTTTGTTGTCCATGTTGACCAGTGGCTGGCAATATCACAGTGAGCCTTCAGACGGATGGTCAGTCTCGAGAAGAGCAGAACAAATGACAGAGAAATGGATGAGGATCTTCTAAGAAGTCTGTTAGATGCGTATGGTGCGGGACTTGTGACACTGCAGTAGGGGAAGTGTTTCTGTTCCTTGAATGATCAGGGGTGGTAGAAAGATCTTGAGCATCAAATGGTCAGACTTTATACCAAACGAAGAGGTCAGGGAGAGGGCTAAACAGCTCCCCGTGTCAACCATCATCTGCAGACGGCACCTCTGCTGGCAGCTCCCCAGCAGGCCAGAGGGAAAGAGGACGACCCAGGATGAGCTGGCGACAGTGGAGAGAGACCTCAGACTCGTTGACAGTGGATGGAGTGACACCAGCAGACTGGCTGAGGACCGTGGACTGGAGTGGATGAGGAAGGGAGAGCGTGCATCTGCAGCAGTTGAACTGGCACTCACAGACACAAAAGGTAGTCTTCCTTGGTCACTGCCACCAAGGCTGTGAACCCGGTGCAGCATGTGTGGAGGACCCAGTCTCCCTGGTCACTGCCACCAGGGCTGTGAACCCTGCGCAGCATGTGTGGAGGACCCAGTCTCCCTTGGTCACTGCCACCAGGGCTGTGAACCCTGCGCAGCATGTGTGGAGGACTGAGTCTCCCTTGGTCACTGCCACCAGGGCTGTGAACCCTGCGCAGCATGTGTGGAGGACCCAGTCTCCCTTGGTCACTGCCACCAGGGCTGTGAACCCTGCGCAGCATGTGTGGAGGACTGAGTCTCCCTTGTCACTGCCACCAGGGCTGTGAACCCTGCGCAGCATGTGTGGAGGACCCAGTCTCCCTTGGTCACTGCCACCAGGGCTGTGAACCCTGCGCAGCATGTGTGGAGGACCCAGTCTCCCTTGGTCACTGCCACCAGGGCTGTGTGAACCTGCGCAGCATGTGTGGAGGACCCAGTCTCCCTTGGTCACTGCCACCAGGGCTGTGAACCCTGCGCAGCATGTGCGGAGGACCCAGTCTCCCTTGGTCACTGCCACCAGGGCTGTGAACCCTGCGCAGCATGTGCGGAGGACCCAGTCTCCCTTGGTCACTGCCACCAGGGCTGTGAACCCTGCGCAGCATGTGCGGAGGACCCAGTCTCCCCTGGTCACTGCCACCAGGGCTGTGAACCCTGCGCAGCATGTGCGGAGGACCCAGTCTCCCTTGGTCACTGCACACCAGGGCTGTGAACCCTGCGCAGCATGTGCGGAGGACCCAGTCTCCCCTGGTCACTGCCACCAGGGCTGTGAACCCTGCGCAGCATGTGCGGAGGACCTATCCTCCCCTGGTCACTGCCACCAAGGCTGTGTGAACCCTGCGCAGCATGTGTGGAGGACCATACACAGGAGAATGATCATAAGCAGTGTACTCTCAGGCCTGCCAGATTTCTGCTGGTTTCGATGTTTACCAATAATGACCTGTTTTGCAGAATTTTTCACTTATGAATCACCTGGGGTAAGAGAAGTCTTGTTTTGAAGGCAGGGAATTAATCAGTTTTGAAGTTGTAAGTTGCACAAATGTCAGCGTAGAGCTCATGGGTTGCAAGAAAAATCTACAGCTGTCCCCCACCCCTGCCCCCACCCCTGCCCCCACCCCATCCCCTTTCCCCCCCCCCCCACCCTGCTGGACTTCAACAAGGGAGACTTGTCTTCCTGCAGTTCTTTCCTTTGATTTTCAATCACCGCTGATCAAAGGTCTTTTTTTCTTAATTATCACATCTGAACACAGTTCTTTCCTTTGATTTTCAATCACCGCTGATCAAAGGTCTTTTTTTCTTAATTATCACATCTGAACACAGTTCTTTCCTTGATTTTCAGTCACCACTGATCAAAGGTCTTTTTTTCTTAATTAGATCACATCTGAACACAGTTCTTTCTTTGATTTTCAGTCACCACTGATCATAGGTCTTTTTTTTCTCTTAATTATCACATCTGAACACATATTCTTGATATTGATAGAATAGTTTACTAAAAACAAACGTATTCATACCAAGGCAAAAAAAGAGAGACATTTTGATACTGTGCATACTTACCAGCTCAAAAATGCAAAGAAGAAAAAAGATGAAGGAACTCCCCTTGCTTCCACTCCCACCCCCCACCCACTCCACCCCCACCCCACTACACCCCCAGCACCAACACTGTTGATATGCCAGGGCTGTTGTCTGAGGATGTTTGGCACAGTCAGCCAGGGCTGTTGTCTGAGGGTGTTTGGCACAGTCAGCCAGGGCTGTTGTCTGAGGGTGTTTGGCACAGTCAGCCAGGGCTGTTGTCTGAGGGTGTTTGGCACAGTCAGCCAGGGCTGTTGTCTGAGGATGTTTGGCACAGTCAGCCAGGGCTGTTGTCTGAGGATGTTTGGCACAGTCAGCCAGGGCTGTTGTCTGAGGATGTTTGGCACAGTCAGCCAGGGCTGTTGTCATGTATGTTAACCCTCTTCAGTATGCACTTATCTGAGCTTAGTTACACCGAAAACCGTCGGCAAGGTAAGTAACTCCGTAATTTGAACATGGTTACCCAATTAAAAAATTAATTTAAAAGAGAGGAAAGGAAATAACGAAATGAAAAATAATTTTTAAAATTCCTACGAATATACATGTTGCTATAACGTAAGTTTGAAGAATGTCACATGAGCCATTTACTCGGGAAAAAAAAAAAAAAATCTTCTTCAGAACTTTCTTCCGAATTGTTGTTCATCATACCTGGAACTTCATCCCAGTCGAAATCTAGGTCACTCTAAGCTTCATTACCCAGCACTTTCACTAAGTCTTATGCCGTAAATCCTACAAAACACAGTATCTCCATCACTAAATCTCATTATATAGAACGGCAGAACTCAAGGTTAGCCACGGTGAAAAAAAAAACGGCATTTCGACCTCAAAACTTAAAAAAATTCGAAAACTCGAGAACCACGGCATGTATCGACTCGCGGTTTTTTGCTAACGGAAGTAAATGGCTACAGGAAGAAGGAAGTCACGTTCTCGCGAGACTTCCTTTTCTACGAGAAACGTGGCGGCGCCCATTGTTGCCACGTGTTTTACCGGGCGCTGGCGGGCGCTCAGCGTTTTGGCTGTGTGATTTTTCCGGCCGGGCGCTAGCGGGCGCTCGATGGTCAAGAGGGTTAAGAGAAGGAAAAAGAAAACGTAGGAATTTCTTGCATGCAAACCAAAAGGAAGAAAGTGAATGTAAGAATTGAAAAGGACTAAGATTTAGTAGATGGATAAGGAGAATAAATGTTTATTAGATTGTTGTCACAGGTTTATACTTTGGCAATATATGTGTGGCATTAGTGAGGTTCTGCCAGCAGTGCTTGAGATGTTGATTGGGGAGACAACTCTTTGATTGCGGTGTGTGCGAAAATGTTGCTGAAGAGACTGACCCGTCTCTCTCTCCCCGCCCCCTCTCAGTTGAATTACACAAGGGGTTGCTTTCAGATGTAAGGTCAACACCCATCAGGTGGTGTGATTTAAGAGGGGTGGCTACTCGGGATAGTTGGAGGAGAGGGTCACCGTTTCACTTGACAGGACATGTGTTGGAATACTAACAGGACCTGTGTGTAACACTGTCAGGACGACTGCCTGATACTGGTGTGGCTGTTTAGTATTACCAAGACCTCTATCAGATACTACAAAGACCTTTGTGTAGCACCACCAGGACCTCTATCCAACGCTATAATGACCTATATCTGATGCTGCCATGACTGTCTAGCACAACCAGGAATTGTATCTAACACGACTATGACGTGTATCAGATATTACGAGGACCCCTATCTAGAAGCTACTAGCAGCTCTATTTCATACTACCTGGACTGCCATCTTATTCGACTGGACTGCTGTCTTAAACTGCCAGGACCTCTAACACTATTAGGACCTCTATCAAACACTACCAGGACCTGTATCTAACACTACCAGGACCTGTATCTAACACTACCAGGACCTCTAACACTACCAGGACCTCTGTCTAACACTACCAGGACCTGTATCTAACACTACCGGGACCTGTATCTAACACTACCAGGACCTGTATCTAACACTACCAGGACCTCTAACACCACCAGGACCTCTGTCTAACACTACCAGGACCTGTATGTAACACTACCAGACCTCCATCTAACACTACCAGGACCTGTATCTAACACTACCAGGACCTCTATCTAACACCACCAGGACCTCTAACACTACCATGACCTCCATCTAACACTACCAGGACCTCTGACACTACCAGGACCTCCATCTAACATGACCTCTGACACTACCAGGACCTCCATCTAACACTACCAGGACCTGTATTTAAAACTACCAGGGCCTTTTATCTAATACTACCAGGGACCTCTGTCTAACACTACCAGGATCTGTACCGAACTCTACTAGGACCTCTGTCTAACACTACCAGGACCTCTAATGCTACCAGGATCTGTATCTAACACTACTAGGACCTCTATCTAACACTATCAGGACCTCTCTCTAACACTACCAGGACCTCAGTCTAACACTACCCGGACCTGTGTCTGACACTACCAGGACCTCTGACACTACCAGGACCACTAACACTACCAGGACCTCTATCTAACACTACCAGGACATGTGTCTACCACTACCACCAGGACCTTCACCACTACCAGGACCTCTAACACTACCAGGACCTCTAATACTACCAGGACCTCTATCTGACACTACCAGGACCTCTGTCTAACACTACCAGGACCTGTATCTAACATTACCAGGACCTCTAACACTACCAGGACATGTCTAACACTACCAGGACCTCTGTCTTAACATTACCAGGACCTCTGTCCAACACTACCAGGACCTCTGTCCAACACTACCAGGACCTCTAACACTACCAGGGACCTCTGTCTAACACTACAGGGACCTCTAACACTACCAGGACCTCTATCTAACACTACCAGGAGCTCTATCTAACACTACCAGGACCAGGACCGCTAACTAACACTACCAGGACCTCTATCTAACACTACCAGGACCTCTGTCTAACACTACCAGGACATCTGTCTAACACTATCAGGACCTCTATCTAACACTACCAGGACCTCTATCTAACACTACCAGGACCTCTGTCTAACACTACCAGGACCTCTATCTAACACTACCAGGACATCTGTCTAACACTATCAGGACCTCTATCTAACACTACCAGGACCTCTATCTAACACTACCAGGACCTCTGTCTAAACACTACCAGGACCTCTATCTAATACTACCAAGCCCTCTAACACTACCAGGACCTCAAACACAACCAGGACATCTATCTAACACTACCAGGACATCATCTAACACTGCCCCTCCCGGGGGTTTGCAACCTTGTTGTGGTCGGAGGGCTTGCGCGGTCCCATGATCCCTTAGGTTTTGCTGGCGGGGGCATCTTCATCTCCCCTTCAAGTCTTCTTTCCCACACTCTTCTTTTCTCTGTGGTCTTCTTGAGGCCCACCGTGTTTGCCGTGTGGTGCGTCCTGTGATGGGGGAGAATAGGATCCTGGAGGTTGAGACCGCTGATGTGACTGCGGTGCATCAAGTCAACACACCTCTTTGGCCTGGACTTCCCCTAGACAGGTGGTCGAAGTGGCCCACTTGATCAAGCGGCTGGTTGCGTGCATGCCCTAGCTCAGGCTAGACGGCGGCGGCTTGGGTCAAACGGGTTTGGGAGCTTCTGTGGCAGGGATGCTTTCAGGCCTGTGTATATCTCCTTTGAAGTCCTGGTGCCCAGATATACTGGAATTCCGTATAAAATGGGCATCCCCCTTGTTGGGACTCGATGGCGGGTGGGAATCAAGAGAGATGAATTCTAATGAATACACCATGGCACCAAAAACAAAAAAAAAGACACAGGCAGGATTCGGAAACGGATACGGACACGGATTCGGAACATGAGACAAGAACCCTTTCAGGCTTCTGGCCCAGCTGGCTGATTGTGGAGGGAGCAGATGAGGATAGACCTCTGTCAGGCCTGAGTCCATTTGCGATTGCGAAGGGAATCAATGGCCTCAGCAGGAAGCCAAAGAGCATCAAGAGATTGAGGAACGGGTCACTTCTGGTTGAGTGCTCTTCCAAGCTGCACTCAGAGATGCTGTTGAAATCGACAACGTTGGTTGATTGACCGATCAGGGTGTCTCTACACAAATCTCTCAACTCTTCGAAGGGAGTAATCCGGTGCAGAGATCTGAGAGGAGTGTCGGGAGGCTGAAATCAAGTCGGAGCTGGCATCGTAGGGAGTGACCCACGTTCATCATGTGCTTGTGCGCAAAGGCAATGACAGACTTCCAACTGACACCCTTTTCTTGACCTTCTGCTCAACTTCTGTCCCGGAGTCGATCACGGTGGGCTACCTGAGAGTCTCAGTGTCACTCTACATCCCATCGCCTCTGCGCTCTTTCAAGTGCCAGAGGTTTGGCCATGTGAGGGATAGGTGCACGGAAGAAGAGGGTGTGTGGTACTGCTGCCAGCCACTTCACCAGGGTGTGTGTGACAGTCCACCACTCGGTGCCAACTGTGGAGGCAAGCACCCATCATCGTCAAAGACCTGCTCAATTTGGTTAAAAGAAAAGGAAATTCAGAGAATAAAGACTGAACAGCGAACCCATTTTTTGAGGTGAAAAAGATTGCTATGAAAAGTCAACCAATGTTGGGCTGTCGTTTGCAGCTGCAGTAAGGAAGCCAACAACAGTCAGCATCAGCGTGCAGACGGTCGAGTCCTCGTTTGCCAAGAGAGAGTCAGAAACCAAGTCGGTAGCCTCAGGCAGAACCATTGCATGTGACGAACCCCAGCAGTCATCGCCTTCAGATATGACTCGGTCTTCAAAGCCTACTCCCGCCCCCAGACCATCAGGGGGCAAAAGACCTACAGGCCCTACAGGGCGGCAGAGAGTTGAAGTCGTTGAAGTTCAAGACAAGACCCCCCTCAAAATCCTTCAAAGGGCACCCTACAGCTGTCAACAAGGGAGCTGGCGGTTCTGGAGGAAGTTGCCGCAAAAAAAAAAAAAGCGCCGAATATTTTATCAGATTGTGAGAAAAAAGCGGAGAGAAACACCAACAGATTTGCAGTTCTCTTGTATCTAGAAGATGTCGACATGGAATGATAGGAACTTGCTGATGAAGAGTTACAAGATTTCTTTTCCTTCACCGTATCTCTTTTATGATGGACACAACCATCTTCCATTATACAGTCTTACAATGGAATATCAGGGGACTGTCTTCCAATTATGAAGAATTGCAGCTGTTGTGCCGCGAGGCTAGGCCGATGCTAGTTGCCCTCCAAGAAACTCGTCTGAAGTCTGACAAAAAATTTTCACTTTCTGGCTACAGTTTTCTAAATCTACCTGCACAGTCTGTTGAACATGGTGTTTCTGGTGTGGTTGCCTTGTTCATTCACAACTCTGTTCTGTACAGCCCAGTTGCTCTGCAGACTCCGCTTCAGGCAGTGGCAGCTTGGGTTACTCTCCACAAAACAGTTACTATCTGTAGTTTGTATCTATCTCCAAATATCTGCGTCGCCAAACGGGACCTCATTTCGCTCTTGGAGCAGCTTCCGACCCTTCCTGCTGTGAGTGATCTGAATGGCCACTCTCCTCTATGGGGAAGTGAGAGATCTTCACCACGGGGTCTGCTTTTAGAGGAAGTGTTTTCAGAGCTTGATCTGTGTGTCTTGAATAGGAAATCGCCAGCTTACTTTCACTCTGCTAATGGCACCAGATCTTGTCTGGATCTTTCTGTCTGCGACCCATCTTTGTTTTTGGATTTTGTTTGGGAGTTTGATGAGGACCTGCATGGTAGTGACCACTTTCCTGTGTTGCTTCGGTATACGAATGCAGAGAGTGAGTCTTTACCAGAATGCCTCAATTTCAACAAAGCAGATTGGGACCTCTTTGCCACTAAGTTTCCTATGGATCTGGAAAAGGACAAGATCCTGCAAAGTGGAGATCCGGAAGGAAGTCTTTCAGATTTCATACTGAATTGTGCAAAGTCAACCATCCCCACATCTTCCAAGAAGCCCCTAATGCCAAAAGTCCCTTGGTTCAACTGTGAATGCAAGGAAATTAACGAAACCCGTAAAAGAGCTCAACGTCGGGTCTCTTGCAGACCTTCAATGCCCAACATCCGAGTGCATCAGAAACTGAGGGCCAAATCCAAACACATATATAAGACCAGTAACGTTTATCTTGGAGACAGTTTTGCTCAAGTCTCGCATCCAAAACACTGAAGAAAAAAGTGTTGAAAATCAAGAAAATTAAAGGGAAGAACACCTGCCCCACATCTCAAATTTCTGACTCTTTAATAACAGAGAAAAAAGCAGTTACTAATCTGATTGCTTCAACCATTGAAAAGAATTCCTCCTCTTCTAACAAATCAACCAGTTTTGTCAAAACAAAGCCCTTAAAGAAAAATCACCCTGCAGCTTTTCGTCAGACAACATGGAAGACTACAATCTTCCTTTCACTTTAAACAAATTGAAATCCGCCTTACTTTCTTGCAATGATTCCTCTCCGGGTATAGATGAAATCCATTGTAAACTTTTGAAATATCTTTCGCAAAAAGGTCTGCACACCCTTCTACATGTATGGACTACTGGATTCTTTCCACCTTCTTGGCGAAAAGCCCTTATCATTCACATTCCCAAACCTGGAAAAGATCTTTCTAACCCATCAAACTACTGACCGATAGCTTTGACCAGCTGTGTCTGTAAATTGATGGAGAAAATGGTCAATGCTAGACTCTTGTGGAAACTCGAAACCGACGGCCTTTTGGTGAAAGAACAGTGTGGTTTCCGCAAACATCGGACTACAGTTGACCATTTAATCTGTCTAGAATCTATGCTTCGGAATGCCTTTCTGAACAAACAACACGCAGTGGCTATTTTCTTCGACTTGGAGAAGGTCTACGATACCACTTGGAAGTTTGGGATACTACATGATCTCCATGATCTTGGATTTCGGGGTGATCTTCCACTTTTCATTCAACATTTTTTGGCAGAATGACAGTTTCAGGTCTTGGTTGGCACCACTCTCTCTGATGTTCATGAGCAGGAGTTGGGTGTTCCACAAGGAAGCATACTGTCTCCTGCTCTCTTTAGCATCAAGATTAACAACACTGTTAAATCCGTTCAACAGGGTTCAGACTGCTCATTGTTTGTGGATGATTTTGCTGTTTATGCAACTGGAAGCCTGTACCTGAGTGTCCAGCACAGGCTCCAACTTTGAGGGAATTCTGTTCACAGTGTGAGCATGAGGGAATTCTGTGTTTGACAGTGTGGGCACGAGGGAATTCTGTTTGACAGTGTAGGAATGAGGAATTCTGTTTGACAGTGTGGGCACGAGGGAATTCTGTTCGACAGTGTAGGAATGAGGGAATTCTGTTTGACAGTGGGGGCACGAGGGAATTCTGTTTGACAGTGTAGGAATGAGGGAATTCTGTTTGACAGTGTAGGAATGAGGGAATTCTGTTTGACAGTGTGGGCACGAGGGAATTCTGTTCACAGTGTGGGCATGAGGGAATTCTGTTTGACAGTGTGGGCACGAGAGAATTCTGTTTGACAGTGTGGGCACGAGGGAATTCTGTTTGACAGTGTAGGAATGAGGGAATTTTGTTTGACAATGTGGGAATGAGCTTCAGTGTTGTCCAGATTGAAATGAGTTGACCCATCTGTAGAGAGAGAGGTGTGTATGTACAATGATGATAAGCTGACCATATGTAGAAGATTTGGTTGTGGTGTATTAATAACAGCTGTGCTTTTCGTTGAGAGAGAGAGGTGTGTGTGTACAGTGATGATAAGGTGACCCATCTGTAGAAGATTTGGTTGTGTTGTGTTAATAACAGCTGTGCTTTTTCATTGAGAGAGAGGTGTGTGTGTTTGCACAGTGATGACAAGCTGACCCATCTGTGGAAGATTTGGTTGTGTTGTGTTAATAACAGCTGTGCTTTTTCATTGAGAGAGAGGTGTGTGTGTTTGCACAGTGATGACAAGCTGACCCATCTGTGGAAGATTTGGTTGTGTTGTGTTAATAACAGCTGTGCTTTTTCATTGAGAGAGAGGTGTGTGTGTTTGCACAGTGATGACAAGCTGACCCATCTGTGGAAGATTTGGTTGTGGTGTGTTAGTAACAGCCGTGCTTTTTTTTGTTGAGGGAGAGAGGTGTGTGTGTACAGTGATCATAAGCTGACCCATCTGTAGAGAGAGGGGGGTGTGTGTACAGTGATGATCTTGATATGTTTGCCAGGGAGCTGCAGAAACTGGAAGATGAAAAAGTTTACCTCCAGGACTTTGGAAAACGCCCTGAAAAGGTAATCATTCTGTCTGATTCAGAGAGAGAGGGGGGGGGGGGGGGGGGGGGGGGGGGGGGGGGATGATGAGGGCTGCTCTGTTGCCATTTCCTGTGTCCCCAGAGTCAGCCCATGTGTTCTTTGTTTGGGGCTGCTCTGTTGCCATTTCCTCTGCCCCCAGTCATCACATGTGTCTTTGTTTGGGGCTGCTCTGTTGCTATTTCCTCTGCCCCCAGAGTCATCCCATGTGTTCTTTGTTTGGGGCTGCTCTGTTGCCATTCCCTCTGCCCCCAGAGTCATCGCATGTGTTCTTGTTTGGGGCTGCTCTGTTGCTATTTCCTCTGCCCCCAGAGTCATCACATGTGTTTCTTTGTTTGGGCTGCTCTGTTGCCATTCCCTCTGCCCCCAGAGTCATCGCATGTGTTCTTTGTTTGGGGGGCTGCTCTATTGCTATTTCCTCTGCCCCCAGAGTCATCACATGTGTTCTTTGTTTGGGGCTGCTGTGTTGTTGTTCTCTCATTTTGCCCTGACTTTCAACAGTTGCAGCTCATAAATTAGTGTGTTTTATAATCAGAAAATTATGGTTTTTTCTTTCTTTTTTTTTTTTTTAAATAAGAATGAGATTTCAGCTTGTTGTGAATTGGTTGGTTGTGTGTATGTTTTTTTTTTTTCACTGTCTTGTCTTCTGTGCTACTTCATTGGTTGGTTGTGTGTATGTTTTTTTTTTTTACTGTCTTCTGTGCTGCTTCATTGATTGGTTGTGTGCATGTTTTTTTTACTGTCTTTCTGTGCCACTTCATTGGTTGGTTGTGTGTATGTTTTTTTCTACTGTCTTCTATGCTGCTTCATTGGCATGGCAACCACAGCGCTCATTCAGGCACCTCATCCACAGCCACAGCCTGGCCTGTGCTGCCACAGCCCCAGCATTGGCAACCCACAGGGAGTGTTCAGTGTCAAGCCATTATGAGGCAACCCACCAGAGGAGACACTGCGCTGCTGCCGAGTCACTTCGGTTGTGATCAGTAGTGCCTGTTTTGATCCAACATACAGAGGACAGCCTGCTTAGCCCCATACTGAGCTGTACCTCCAGAGGGAGCACCACAACATCTGTCCAGAGACAGTCTCCATGATCTTGAAAATATGGCCAGTGATCCTGACAGAACCAAACCAAGGACATAGACATGGGGAGGTAACTGAAACAGGGGTCACTGTGAGAGTAGGACATGAAAGAAATAGTGACAGGTCTTCAGTGCTGACAGATGAGGATGATGAAGATTATGCTGTGGATCTGGTCCAAGACTGCATGATAGGGCTGTACTCCGTGTACATAGTATATCCTTTTATACTTGCTTACTTGATACTTGATGATGTCGGTGTTTGAGACCGTGGTTACAGGTCAGTTCACGGATCGGTATGTTGTCCCTATCTACAGCTGCTTGTACTTGCAAGATCTACTGATAACAGTTCGGGTTATACAGTGCTGGGTGGTTGGCCCAGTGGGCGTCAAGTCTGTTTTTATGTATATGCAGTCACGCTGGGTGTGTACACCACTGACTCTGGTAGGCTGTTCCAAGCCGACACCACTCTTTCGGAAAAGAATGAACTCCAAACGTCTGGGTGGGATCTATGCTTAACAAGCTTCTTGCTGTGGCCTCTGGTGGTGCATCTGTCGTGCAGCTCGAAGTTGGGTCGGCTTGTGTCGTATATGCCATTTATGTGTTTGTAGAGGTCAGTCTTGTCTCCCTGGCATCTGCAGTGTTCCTGGCTGGGCAGCTTGAGGATTGACAGGCGTTCTGGGTATGGTTTGTCCTGAAGTTTGCCAGTCGAGTTTTTGGCTCTGCGTTGAACATCTTCTGTCTCTCGTCAGATGGTTTTCTGGGATGGCTGCCAGACTGAGTGGCGATACTCAAGACTTGTCTTATGAGTGCTTTGTAAAGCTGGTTGAAGGTAGGCTCCATGAGATGATGTAAGGATCGCTGCATAACACCCAGGATTCTGTTGGCCTTAGATGTTGCCTGTAACACATGGCCCTTGAAGGTCAGTTGGCTGTCCACTACCACACCCAGATCTTTCTCTGCCCTGGTGGTTGCTAGGGGATGTTCTTGTTGCTTGGGTCCTTGCTCTTCATGAAGTAGGTCTGGTCAATCTCTGGGTGGCCTAGTTTCAGGACACAGCATTTTTTCTGGGTGGAAGTTGAGTAGCCAGGCTACTGACCACTGATGCAGTCTGTCCAAATCTTCTTGGAGGATCTCTCGGGCATTTTGCTGGTTGCTTTTTGGGCAACCAAATTTTGGGTTTTTGGGCTTTTTGGGCTTTTTTCTGCAGCTTGGTCTCATCTGCAAAGATTCGGACCTCACTCTGCACCTGTTGTGGCAGGTCGTTGATGTAGATGACGAAGAGTATGGGGCCTAAGACGCTGCCTGAGGGATTCCACTTGTGACTCGTGCCTCATCTGATTTGCATCCATTGACAAACACCTGCTGTGTGTGGCCACCGAGAAACGCTTCTGTCCATTGCAGGACTTTTCCCTTGATGCCATGAGCCTTCGTTTTGAGTATCAGTCTGCGGTGTGGAACAGAATCGAAAGCCTTGCGGAAGCCCATGTATATTGCATCAATGGAAACCACCGCTGTCCACCAATCCAGTGTGTCTAAAAGTTGTGTGGCCTGGGGTGAGGCCATGTTGTTCTTGCATATGAGGTTGGTTGTTTGCATGTGCTCCATGATTTTGTTCCTGATGAGTGTCTCCATGGTCTTGCAAAGTATGCTTCAAGCTGACAGGTCCGTCGTTATCGGATCAAGTTCGGCTCCCTTTCTTAAGATAGGTGTAACTTTGGCTTTTTTCCATATGCTTGGGAGGTGTCCTTCATTCAGTGATTTCGTAAAGGTGATGCTGATAGGTAATGCTAAGGTATCTGCTGCTTATCGACTAGGCCTGAAAGGATGAGGAAATAGCTGCTAGACTGGTCCATTTAGTGGATAAAACTCAGCTGTTTTTGTCCCAGTCTTCCCCAGTCAGGACTAGAGCATGCTGAACTCCCTGTGGGAGCTGGTCAGGGCAGAACAGTCCCACAAAGAAACAGCTGTAGTGGGAAGTGACCCCACAGCCTCCCATCCAGGGGCCGTAATTACATGTCGCCGGTAAACGTACTTCTACAGCGAGATGACCTCCTGGGTACAAACCCTGTGGGTTCAGCGCAATCTACTTTGATATCCATATTCTCTGGGTTTTGTCTCGGTTTCTACCTGCGAAGTGTCCAGAAAGCAAAGGGTGAAGGTCAGATAAAAAGAGGGATTCCCTCCTTCTGCTCATGTCTTCAATAGCCCCCAACCTTCTGCGCATGTTTTCAATAACCCCCAACCTTCTGCGCATGCCCACAAACACGCTGACACAGACACACACAAAGACTGAAAAAGCAGCTGAATTAAAACAAGTTTGATAGAACTATTTAAAAAGCCGTAAACATGATGAAGTCACGCTCACACGCACACTGACGCAAAGTAACAGTGACACACAAAGGCACGAAGACTGATTTAGCTACACACACACACACACACACACACACACACACACACACACACCAAGAGCTAAGCCAGCTATCATAGCAGACGAACTTGGGAGCTACAGACACACTTGTAGAGCAGGGGGCCGAGTTCCATGTCTCAGTCTGTGCAAATCAAATTCAATGTCTTCTTGGAGAGTATCTGTCAGCTGGAAGATGATGTGACGACGAAATCTTAACTTTGCGTGAAGTTCGTGATCACTGAACGTGTCCAGTGGCTTTTTTTTTTTTTTATCTACCCACAGCGAACTCATGCCCTGTCCTCGTATGTTACCCACCACCCCACACCCACTGCTAAACACGAGGTTAAAGGTTACTCTCGACATACGGATCCACAAGTAACAGCCCTTTGAGCTTACAATGAGGTATGGAGGTCACTTCCCCGTTACCCACGACATGTAACTACGGCCCCTGGAGTCTGCAGTGCTGACCACTTTGCTACAGCGGCTGGTCTTGTTTCTTACCATGCAGGTGTAGGGTTGTTTGCAGTTTCCTCTCAAGAAGGGATCATGGTAGTGGGTTTGTTCAGTGTGAGACTGTGGAGATGTTATCAGAATGGAACTTTAGGTCTGTGACAGTGAAGTATGCTATGTCTGGTTTTCAGCATCACCCACTTCTACTGGGGCCCCAGGGAGAAAGAACTGCATTTGAACTTTGACACCGTGAAGTGAAGGCTTCACCACTGCCAGAAAACATCTCTCCATGTGTGCCTTTGACCAAAGACATCAGATCACATGGTATGGTGGCGACCCTCATTTAACCCTCTGCCTACCACATGACTTTGTGCTACATGATTGTATGAATACCATGCCAAGTGAGATAACTCCGTAGCACATACACACTTGCCATAAAGAAACTTCAATTAAAAAAAATTTGCTTTTTAACTCGCCTATTCTATAAAAGTATTGAAAAAAATTTAAAGGCATCACTCCATCCAAAATGGCCATTTTTCCCCATATATGGTGAACTGGTACATGAGGGAAAAAATAACGAACAGACTAAGTGTACTTCAGTGTTCTTGGTGCTAAAACATTTCCCCAGATCCACTCTACCCGCAGAATGTCATGGATTAGGAGCACAGAGTGATTTTCCAAGTCTAAACAAAGTACTGAAACCATCAGGAACAAAATAATGTCATTCTATATGGTCTGCACACTAAAGAATCAATTTTTGTTGTGAGGGGGGGAAAAAAACTTCCACAATTTCGTTACACTGGAGGAATCAGAAGAAGATTTGTCTTGTAACAACTGTGGGGAAAAAAAAAACAAGAAACAGATTACTGAATACTGGACTTTAGATTGTGATGGAATTCAGCAAAAAATGTGCTTTTACACAAGTGCACTGAGGAATTGCCCCCCCCCCCCCCCCCCCTCCCTCTGACACACACAACAAACACCCACAAACTGTGGTGATGATGTACCTATTGTCCGTCTCTTCTTTGCTTTCTGATAGACAGGCAGTTTTTATTTTAGTCCAGAGTTTATGTTCATCCTTTTAGCTTGCTTTTGTGCAGCAAAGAAATTTGTTTCTCACTAAAAGTCTGCCAAAATTCCTCTGAAATCAAAAGATTAAAGGAGATGCCCCCACAGGCAAATCATGGGACACACCCACTGACTGACCCGGTTTCCTGGCTGTCAAAACAAGCAAAACTTTTGGGGCTTCTTTTCTTGTAGCCTACCACTCCAGTCAACAATTAAAGAATCTTTAGCAACTTTTGTTTTTTCGCATTTTTTTTGGGTGGGGGGGGGGTTGGGGGAGGTGGGCCTAGCAGCAATGGGCAATTTGACGCCGTCATTATCATCGCCCAATCATTATCGATTCCGGCCTCAAAATCAGTCAGCAGTCAATCTTTATAACTAGGTCAAGATCGACGTCCGAATCGTCTCGCTTAAAATCTTAAAAAATATAGGCCTCAAGTATGCTCTTTTCATCACAAGCACACCAGAGAATGGATTCTACAAGTTGCATAGTTACTTGATCTGCCATTTTCCCAGACCATCTTTGCAAAGAAAAAGCCGAACTGTGAAAATTCACAGCAGCAGAAGTACTCCACCAAAAACTCTTGCAAACAAAAAACAAAATGGCATCCAGAAACTTATGTACCTGAAGACTCTTCTGTTGCAGTTGCATTCTGGGATATGCAATGGTGAAAGTGAAAGTTGTTGACCTAGTATTCAGCAGTCGATCTCGGTTGATCCGGTATTCAGAAAGAGGAAATCTGGCGGTTGATACGGTAGGCAGTGGGTTACTTGTAGCACACCGCATTCGTTAGTGTAAACTTCTGTCTGCAGCCATATTCTTTGGGGGGGGGGGGGGGGGGGGGGGGCTGAAAAATGTGCACACCTACCTTCTTCAAATTGCTGTCATTTCTTTTCTATTGTTTGGACAGTTATGAAATTTGGAGTGAATGTAGAGGAAGGAATAAAAACATGCTAACACCAACTATTATGTGTTTTGTGTATGCTTTGATTATAAGAGAATAAAAGACATGCCTAATGGGTGTCATCGAGTCCTGGAGTGTACAGGGTCTTGCTATCATCTCTCAGTTCCCCCTCACCTGCATCAGCCCATTCCCACTCTGCCACAACATTCTCAATATCTTCACAATTAAACCCTAAAAACTTCATTAGAGTCCAAGTCGAAAAACGCCTGCAAGAATTGCTGATCGCAAGTGTCCATGTTGAAGCGTTACTCAAAAACGTTGACAAAGTTTTTAAAATTCCAGCAAACAAACCACATGGAATGGTGCTGATGCAGGAAGGAAGAGGAAGTCTAAAGCCTGCTGTCTTTTCAACCAGTCGGGCTACAAGTTTACTATTTACTCCACTCCACAATGGGCGCGTGAGTGTGCCTGTGGGCTGTATTGGCACAATGACACTTTGGGCGCACCAGTGCGCCATGGCGTGATAAAGGTTAAAGGGAGAATATTATGTTTTATGTGACCGTAGACCAGACTGCATGATGTGATGACTCTGAATTGAAGGGAGGAGGTGTACATGTTTTCTCTGTTAACAGCAGACTTTAACATGTGTTGAATCTGAATTGAAGGGAGAGTGTGCATACGTTTCATGGACCATAGAAACCAGACGGTATCATATCGTGACACTGAATTGAAGGAGATAGTGTTTGTATGTTGTCCGTGACCATAGACAGTAGACTGCATCAAATGGTGAGGATGAATCAAAGGGAGACTGTGCATATAGTTTCTGTGACCATAGAGGCCAGAATGCATTGCCCAATGACCCTGAATTGAAGGGGAGGTAGTATGTACGTTTCTGTGTGACCATAGACGCCAGAATGCATTGCACAGCGACCCTGAATTGAAGGGAGGTAGTATGTAGTTACGTTCCCTGTGTGACCATAGACGCCAGAATGCATTGCCCAGTGACCCTGAATTGAAGGGAGGTAGTACGTACGTTCCCTGTGTGACCATAGACGCCAGAATGCATTGCACACAGTGACCCTGAATTGAAGGGAGGTAGTACGTACGTTTCCTGTGTGACCATAGACGCCAGAATGCATTGCACAGTGACCCTGAATTGAAGAGGGTAGTACGTACGTTTCCTGTGTGACCATAGACGCCAGAATGCATTGCACAGTGACCCTGAATTGAAGGGAGGTAGTACGTACGTTTCCTCTGTGACCATAGACGCCAGAATGCATTGCACAGTGACCCTGAATTGAAGGAGGTAGTACGTACGTTTCCTCTGTGACCATAGACGCCAGAATGCATTGCACAGTGACCCTGAATTGAAGGGAGGTAGTACGTACGTTTCCTCTGTGACCATAGACGCCAGAATGCATTGCACAGTGACCCTGAATTGAAGGGAGGTAGTACGTACGTTCCCTGTGTGACCATAGACGCCAGAATGCATTGCACAGTGACCCTGAATTGAAGGGAGGTAGTACGTACGTTCCCTGTGTGACCATAGACGCCAGAATGCATTGCACAGTGACCCTGAACTGAAGGGAGGTAGTACGTACGTTTTCTGTGACCATAAACATGAGACAGCATTGCACAGCGACCCCAAATTGAAGGTAGAGTATCTACAAGTCTGTGACAGTAGAAAACACAGTGTGTAGATATATTTGTGACCACAGAAACGAAGGAACGTCTTGGTGTAAACTGGTGACCATGAACAGCAGAACATGCGTGTGTGTGTGTAACAGTAGAGGCAAAGTGCAGGGGTGGGAGACCTCCTGTATTGACAAGGAATTCCGTAGAGCAAATTTTTCCTTTTTTTTTCCCCAGTGTGCACGTTCCATGATCCGATTCAGGTCTTGGCGCCACTCGTATTTGAAATCTGCCATCTTATTTTCAGTGTGTGAAGACCATATCATTGTGCTTTATATTTGTCAGAAATGGAGCTGATTAATGATGATGAAGCAGAGGCATAGAAGATTGACAATGACTTGAAGAAAAACGAGTGGAGAAACGGATGAGATGGACGAATTGAATCATCCGTTCCAAAAATGGCTGCGGTAAACAAATGAAGTGGGTGCCGCTTACTGAGCAGTTGGAAGCTGGTGTACAAGTCAAATGGAAAAAAGTCGATTGAAGTGCATTCCCAGGAGACAAAACGTGTGGAGAGAGATTGAAGGCACTGAAACATACATCAACTCTTCCTGCTGCTGCTCAAGGAATGGGTCTGGTGTCTAAAGTTGATTCCCTGCTGGATGCCAAGATTTTGGACTTGTACGTTTTTAGCCAAAAACTGCTTGCCTCCGTCACTTGCGCCTGATTTTGATTTTGTTTAGAGTTTGTTCCAGACCAATGCTAGTGCAGACGCTGACTCTCCGCTGAATTTAAGCCATGTAAGACTGAAAAAAGAAAAAACAAACAAACCCCCCCCCCCCCCCAGGAATCCTCATTCTCGAACTTATGAAATAAGTGATTGAAATTTGGCCAGTGCTATCTTCTATTAATATCACTGGTGAGTAATATTTAATACATTGCATCCTATTTTGTTTCGATGGTTTACTGAATGTAAGGTGTATTCTCAGTACTTGGTGTATTTCAGTTTCATATTTAGGCCATAAGTCATAGTTTGTCATATTAGGAGTCTTTTTGTATAGAAGTTACAGATTGTATTTGTGGTCATAGGGTCAAGAAAATCACCAGAAACAGAAGGGGGAGAAGTGACTCCTGCTTTAATAACCACCAATTCTTGTAAATGAAAAATAACCTGGAATTGTACTGTTTAAAGATTTTTTTTTAAATAGACCAAAAGAGAATATTCAGGTGACCCCTTGGCCTTTTAGGACTGGCGGAAGAAGCTCTGTGACGTGTGTACTGTGGCAGGCCTATGATTAAAACTTCACATGGAAACTTTCTGGTACTTTTTGTCCTTGTTCATAAAATTCCGAATGATCTCTAAAAGGAGTGGGATATCTTCTTTTTTTTTTCTTTTTTTTTTTTTTTAAGGGGAAAGGAATCATGTCTGTGATTAAAGAAGAAAGTGTGTGTGTATATCTGTGACAGAAGATAAAAAGCAATGATGTTCGTGACCGCAGAGACAACCTGAAAAAAAATTCTTGGTCTATACCTATGACCTTGATCGGAAAGGAGAGAGTGCGCATACCTTTGACGATAGCAAGGAGCCATGTATTCCTAACCGTTGGGCAAGAATCACAGGTGACCGTAGGAGGAACGTGTGTGTGTGTGATTGCACCTGTAGAGACGGTGTGGTGACCACAGGAACAAGAGAAAATCACTTGGTGTTGTAAACTGGCGACCATGAAGTGAAGGGAGAGTGTGGCTTTGTTGTCTGTGAGGATGGGAACATAGCGTGAGTACCTGTGACCATGGAAACAAGAGGAAAGCAGTCACTGACAATGGACAGAAGAGATGGCGTCTGTGCGGTGATAAACATAGCGTGAGTACCTGTGACCATGGAAACAGAGGAAAGCAGTCACTGACAATGGACAGAAGAGACGGCGTCTGTGCGGTGATAAATATAGCATGGATACCTGTGACCATGGAAACAGAGGAAAGCAGTCACTGACAATGGACAGAAGAGACGGCGTCTGTGCGGTGATAAACATAGCATGGATACCTGTGACCCATGGAAACAGAGGAAAGCAGTCACTGACAATGGGACAGAAGAGACGGCGTCTGTGCGGTGAAACATAGCATGGATACCTGTGACCATGGAAACAGAGGAAAGCAGTCACTGACAATGGACAGAAGAGACGGCGTCTGTGCGGTGATAAACATAGCATGGATACCTGTGACCATGGAAACAGAGGGAAAGCAGTCACTGACAATGGACAGAAGAGACGGCGTCTGTGCGGTGATAAACATAGCATGGATACCTGTGACCATGGAAACAGAGGAAAGCAGTCACTGACAATGGACAGAAGAGACGGCGTCTGTGCGGTGTGATAAACATAGCATGAGTACCTGTGACCATGGAAACAGAGGAAAGCAGTCACTGACAATGGACAGAAGAGACGGCGTGTGCGGTGATAAACATAGCATGTGTACCTGTGACCATGGAAACAGAGGAAAGCAGTCACTGACAATGGACAGAAGAGACGGCGTCTGTGCGGTGATAAAATATAGCATGGATACCTGTGACCATGGAAAAGAGAGGAAAGCAGTCACTGACAATGGACAGAAGAGACGGCGTCTGTGCGGTGATAAACATAGCATGTGTACCTGTGACCATGGAAACAGAGGAAAGCAGTCACTGACAATGGACAGAAGAGACGGCGTCTGTGCGGTGATAAACACATAGCATGTGTACCTGTGACCATGGAAACAGAGGAAAGCAGTCACTGACAATGGACAGAAGAGAGACGGCGTCTGTGCGGTGATAAACATAGCATGGATACCTGTGACCATGGAAACGGAGGAAAGCAGTCACTGACAATGGACAGAAGAGACGGCGTCTGTGCGGTGATAAACATAGCATGAGTACCTGTGACCATGGAAACAGAGAGGAAAGCAGTCACTGACAATGGACAGAAGAGACGGCGTCTGTGCGGTGATAAACATAGCATGAGATACCTGTGACCATGGAAACAGAGGAAAGCAGTCACTGACAATGGACAGAAGAGACGGCGTCTGTGCGGTGATAAACATAGCATGATATACCTGTGACCATGGAAACGAGGGAGGAAAGCAGTCACTGACAATGGACAGAAGAGACGGCGTCTGTGCGGTGATAAACATAGCATGGATACCTGTGACCATGGAAACAGAGGAAAGCAGTCACTGACAATGGACAGAAGAGACGGCGTCTGTGCGGTGATAAACATAGCATGGATACCTGTGACCATGGAAACAGAGGAAAGCAGTCACTGACAATGGACAGAAGAGACGGCGTCTGTGCGGTGATAAACATAGCATGAGTACCTGTGACCATGGAGTGGCCTGTGCAGCCTATTGCCCTGGTGCTCCTTCTTAAATATTATTAAAACATATTCCATCAGACGCTTCTGTTTACTCTGCTGAACTTGCAGCTTGGTTCTAGCGCTAGCAGATTCCATGAAAACCTTGTTCAGAGACGTTCCGCCTGACACAATCTTTGAGTTCTTGAAAGAGATTAACATTTTTCACCGGATCTGAGTGGAAAGATTTTATCAGACTTTCGGATGGGTTTTTTCAATGTATTTTAAGGAATTGAGTGAATGAATGACTTGTGAGTTGATTTTAACGTGGTGACAGCCCTGATGTGGCCCTTCCGATCAGGTGGGCTATAAGCAACATTATCTTGTCGTATCTTGTAGCACTGAAGATAATTCAGCAATCTGATTCGCTGTCAGCTTTGGAGGCCATTGCTGGCTGTAACCATCATCCTGAACTTCTGCACTTTAAAAAAAAACAAAACCTTTTACCATGTTGAAAGCGGAAGGTCACAACATTGCTCTGGCTTGGGTTTTCAGTCATGTTGGCATCAGAGGGAATGAAATGGCTGATCACTTGGCCAGCAATGCCACAACAGGGAAACTGTCTGCCATATCTATCCCCTACACAGATCCAAAACCAAATGATAATGACTCTGTCAGAGACCTGACAGCACAGTTGGAATAGCAGACAGATAACAAACTCCTTCAGATCCATCCAGACCTAAAACAGTTCCTCACATTACCTCAGGTGGTCACAAAGAAGAAACGGTTGTATGCCGAGTGCACGCTGGCCATTCATATTTTACTCATTCATACCTTTTAAAGAGTGAAGAAGCTCTGTAGTGCATTCCATGTCATGTGCCACTCACAATGAAACATGTTCTTTTAGAGTGTTGGTACTTGCATGATGTGAGACACAAACATTTTTTTTTTAGCAGATTCCATGAAAATGTTGTTCAGAGATGTTCTGCCTGATGTGATCTTTGAATTCTTGAAAGAGATTAACATTTTTCATGAGATCGGAGTTTTTATAGTGGAAAGATTTTCAACAAAATTTGGGTGTGTTTTTAGATGTATTTGAAAGAGTTGTGTGAATGAATGACTCGTGAGTTGACTTCAGTGTGGTGACACAACCCTGAGGCCCTTTGCGGTCGGCTGGGCGATCAGCAACATGACCTTACCTTACTATCTCCTGTGCAGTCATTGCCATAGTATTTGTCACCATTACCATTCTTTTGTTATCATGTGTATTATTGCAGCTGAGCAGCAGTTCCAGGTTGTCACCTCCAGCATTCATTTTGACCACTATTACTTCATCCTTCGTATCATCACTTATCCCTATTCCTTTCCTCTTTTATTTTATTGCTTGTTATGTGTTGCCAGTTAGTTAATAATATTTCCTGTTTGAGAGGATAGATCCGATCCTAATGGGTCAGGCACGACATACATGTTATAATTTTTTTTTTTTTTTTTTTTTTTTTGCTGTCCCAACCTCTGCGCCACCTCAGAGACAGTGACACCCATTGCGCTCATTCCGACATCCCGTCCACAGCCACAGCCCGGCTGATCCCGCCGCAGCCCCGGCACCGGCAATCCACAGGGAGCAGTCAGTGTCAAGTCGTCAAGAGGCAACCCACCGGAGGAGACGCTGCACTGCCGCTGAGTCACTTCAGTGGTGTTCAGTGGTGCCTGTTCTGATCTGACATACGCAGGACACCACCTACTAAGCCCCTTACTGACGACAATAATTGCTTAGTCGCGGAGCCGGCGTGAGTGAGCTCTCCCTCCGGAGGGCACCACCTCGTCCGTCCAACAATAGCCCCCATGGACTCGCCGATACTGGTGACCCGACGGAACCAAACCAAGGCCACAGACGTGGGGAGGACATCGAAATTGAGGTCACCATGAGAGCAGGGACATGAAGGGCCACAGAACTTGAGACATTTTTTTAATGCTGATTGATGGGAATGAGGTTGATTAAGATGATGCTACGGATTTCCATTTCGGTCTGAGACTACATAACAGGGCTGTACTCTACGCTTCCTTTCATAGTATATCCCGGCATCAACCAGGCCCGCAGCAAACTCAACTCTGGGTAGGAGCCGGTCGGGGCAGAAAAACCCACATGACTCTGATGGGATTCGAACCCACGACCTCTCAGCTGGGAGTCCGTGACGCTAACCACTTCGCCACGGCGGCTGGTATATGTTATAATTTTATAATTTTATTGGCTCTGAAACATCTTTCATCTGATCTAGGATTTTACGGAAGAAAAATTTTTAACGAAGTTCTGGTGCGCTTTTTAAAGACGTGTGAAAGGTTTTTTTTTCTTTTTTTTTTTTTTTATATGACTTATGAGTGGATTTTAATGTGGTGACAGCTCTGATATGGCCCTTTGTGGTCGGCTGGGCTATAAACAGTATTACCTTATCTATTTAAAGCATTCGCATTGTAAAGATTCTACACAAAATAATCAGGATTCATCGATCAAGGGAGGTAAGGGAGTAGGTAACTCCAGAACGAAACATTTCGCCTGCTAAAAGTCACTGCATACGGTAGCAGGATTCAGTCAGAATCCTAATATCTGCGGCCTGCTGACTTGGAGGTGGGGATGTAAAACTGTAAACAATGAACGGGGCAACTTGCTGACACACATGCACACACGCATGCATGCGGCGATGTGCGCACACGTGTAGTTGCTCAGTTAAACAAAATGGAGAGAAGTGAATAACTATGGCCTGTCAAAAGGAAATGAAAGAACACAAATATATAACTATGAGAAAGGGAAGGGGAAGAAAAAAGCATGTAAGTTGTTTTTTCACCCTAATTTTTCTGCATTGGGAAAATGACCAAATACCAGTCGTATGATGGTAATGTCGTCAGGTGATACATCGGAAGTCGGTTTTTCATAAAAACGGGGTCACCGCTGTCACACTTCGGCTTGTGTAACTTTGACCCACATCTAGTCAGTCAGACAGACGAGGGTTCTCCCTTCGTGCAGCGTTGACTCAACATCCAGTCAAACAGAAGAGAGTTCTCCCTTCGTGCAGCGTTGACCCACATCCAGTCAAACAGAAGAGAGTTCTCCCTTCGTGCACGTTGACCCACATCCAGTCAAACAGAATAGGCTCGAGAGTGGCCTTGGAGACACACAAAAACCTCTTTGAGCA
>JADBJO010014603.1:0-7500 GCA_016801955.1 Conus betulinus
GAGTAGGGTGGAGATGGTGAGAGTTTACAATACAAAGGGGAGGGGGGGGGGGGGGGGGAGGGCGGGAGAGTGGGGAGGGGGAAGGGACGAGGGGTGGAAGGGGAGGGGATTACAATGTTCAAGGCACAAAATCAATCCAAAAAATACTGAAGAGAGAAAAAAAAAGTTTTTACGGTTACATTTCGAGCGAATTTACGGATTGTCACGAATCTCCAAACATTTAAAGATATACCAAGCTAGTTGCCTTATCTTAACTTCGCTCTGAGTTGACATTAACTGAGAAAACTGTCTCCATTCATTACAGGGCGCTATGTTCCTCATATGTACATGTCTAATACTATCGTATTGTTTACAACGAAACAAAAAATGTGTTTTCGTTCTCGATTTCACCAGGACAGAAAGGGCAGAAGAAGTTATTAACAGTCACATCAGGTCTTACATATCTATTACTATGTACTTTCAAAGAAGTAATGCCCCCAGTCGGAATCTAATTAAAGCGTCTCTGAAACATTTCTGTTTAATACAACCCAAATATACTTCAGGGGACAGGTCAGATTTGAAGTCTCTGTAGAGTGCGTGCGTAACGATCACTGGTGGTCAGATTGTGTTCCCAATCTTGACAATTCATATCAAGGAGTCTCTGTTTAAAGACACTACAAAATTGATTCACATCACCCACTCCCTGAGCAAGCCATACAAATCCGAAACCAGTTCTGTTCAGTAAAAACCTCAATTCTGATACCCAGTTCCGTTTACCGTTTTCGTCTAAATTCATAAGCATCCTGTAGGCCTGCTTTGGTAAGCGCTTGTCGTTCATATTTAACAATCTGAACCAGAATTTCAAAGCTTTCATAAAACCCATTAATAATGAGGGGGTGTCTGCCGAGCTCACCGTAAACCATTAGGTTAGGTGTACGGAGGGCCACGTTAAGGAATCTTTTACAAGCAAACAAATGAATTTTTTCGGTTGGGTCATCCTTTATCAAGATACTCCAAATCTCAGCAGTGTAAGACAAAACCGGCTGAATGAATCATGGTATCAAAAAATTTTGAAGAAAGTATTTTCTTGTCATTTGATTGAGAGAGCTGTGAGCTTTCAGAACCTCAAAAAGGGACTTTTTACCTTTGACTGCGAGTTGTTTTACACTGCTACACATATTCATAGAAGTGGTGAAGGTAAAGCCTAAATACACATAACTATTTACAACTTCAACGTTAGTACCGTTGATAAACCATTTCTCATGTCTTCCCAGATACCCTCCCTTCCTGAAAACCATGATCTTGCTTTTGTCAATATTTACAGTTAATCCAAGATTGGTGCACATGTTACTTACACAATCAAGCTGGCGCTGTAAGCCACTAGGCGAGCATGACAGTAATGCTAAGTCATCGGCAAACAGTAAAATGAAAAGTTCAACAAAATCTGGTAGTAGCTGGATGCCATGTTTGCCAAATTCAGTAACATATTCGGCAAGCTCATTTATGATTATAGCAAAAAGAGTTGGACTAAGGACACAACCTTGGCGCAAGCCTTGGGGGCATTCAAAAGCTTCGGTGAGCTCATTATCAACTCTAACACGTGCAACCACTTTGCAATAAATTGCCTTGATTGCTATCAAAAATTTGGATGATATACCTGCCTTGTATAGTGACCCTAGCAGAATGTCACGCTTGATTGTATCAAACGCTTTTCGTAGATCGATAAAAGCGACATAAAGCTTACCACCTTGTCTAGACAAGTACTTCTGCGTTACAGCATACAACGTAAATACGTGATCCGAGGTCGAATAACCCCGTCTAAAACCTGCCTGTGTTTCTCCGATTTTTCCATTCGTTTCTAGCCAGCTGTACAGTCTTTTATTGAGAATAGAAGTGTAGCATTTGCCAAGTAAGCTCAGAAGCGATATCCCTATAATTGTCAGTGACACGAGGATTACCTTTTTTAAAAATGGGGACAATTACAGCACTTGACCACATTTCAGGATACTGTCCTTCATCAAAAATAGCGTTGAAATATTCGGTCAAAAAGTGAACAACGTGGTTTCCTGCCGCTTTTAACATTTCAGCTAAAACTTCATCTTCGCCACTTGACTTACCGTTTTTCAAAGAGTATATAGCTCTCTTTGTACCTCCTCAATGGAGATTTTGTTATCTAGTGAGTCAATCCGTAGGTTGGCATTTATAGGTAACAGATTAGAGTTGCTCACTTGGCTAGCTAGATTAGACTCAAACACTTTCATAAAATGGTTCTGCCATTCTTCAGCGAGATGCTATTTGGGGCGGTCTGCTTTCTAGATAGACCAGTGCATGCCTTTAACTCTTTCCAAAACATTTTAGGATTGTGCAAGGTATTCGCGAGAAGCAGGGTTTTGTCCGCCTTAAATCGTTTACATTTATGTTCCAAAAGTGATTTGTACTCTTTACGTGCCTTAACGTATGTATGTCTGTCACCTGTGTCACGTGTGCGCTTAAAAGTACGAAGTTTTGATCTGGTTTCCTTACGAGTACAAAAGCAGCAGTCCTTATCAAACCAAGTCTCCTTGTGAAGGGACCCGCCTAGTTTAACTTTCTTTCTCATACAAACGCTTGAACTGGTCAAACAGTCAACAAAAACCTGAAGCGCCAAGTTTACATCCACATTAATCAAAGTAACAGCACTATTCAATCTTGCTTGGATATCAACGCTAAGAAAGCATCTGAGGAACGTATCGTTTTCCTCCATGTTCCACACATACTTGTCAACCCACTGAGCACTGGCGCAGCGATCACTTCTCGAGGTAGATGGCAATGACACTTTAAGAATCAGAGACACGGGCAAGTGATCGGATTCTACACAAACAGTTTCAACTGTCAATGAATCTAGAACATTTTCATTACATAAATCATTAGACAATACAAAATAGTCAATTGTACTTGATCCTGTTGAAGACACATAAGTGAAACTGTCGTCAAAACAAAAACGGTTAGCACCATTAAGAATTGAACATTGCATGACGTCACATATGCTAAGCAATTGCAAACCAAAGAGAGGAGGAGAGAGAGAGAGAGAGAGAGAGAGAGACAGTAGAGAGAGAGAGAGAGGGGAGAGAGAGAGAGAGAGAGAGAGAGAGAGAGAGAGAGAAGAGAGAGAGAGACGAGAGAGAGAGAGAGAGAGAGAGACAGAGACAGAGCGAGAGAGGAGAGGAGGAGACGTGACAGACAGAGAGAGAGGAGAGAGAGAGAGAGAGAGAGAGAGAGAGAGAGAGAGAGAGAGAGGAGAGGGAGGGAGAGAGCAGAAGGATTCAGTTGAGGGTGGGGGAGAGAGTGGGAATAATAGAGAGTAAAGAGGAGGAGAGAGAAGGGATTCAGTTGAGGGTGGGGGAAGAGTGGGAATAAATGTAAACGAGGCGGTGGAGGACCAGAGTACAGATGCCAGGAAAAGCAGATGAGAGGTAAAAAAGATAGGCGGAGGGTGGTGGGGGTGGGGGGTGCGAATAGGGATGCTTGAGAATTCAACTTCGTTGGCTTGCCTTTTCTTGTGTAAAGAGGTATTGACCGTGTCAAAAAGATATGCCATTATAGTTTTGTTCCATACATCCGAACCTGAGTTCTACTGATCCAAATATCAAATTCAGGATATTAGAATGTACAAAAAAGAATAAGGCAATGGCGGTGGGGGGGGGGGGGGGGGGGGCAGTGGGTAGAGAAATTCAAAAAACAAAGGGGGTGAGTTTGATGGGTTGGGGGATAGGAGGACAGGAAAGGGGGAAATAAAGAAGGGAAAACTGAAGAGGGCGGGGGCGGGGGCACACGCTGCGGGGGAGGGGGGGAGGGGGGAGGGAAAGAAAAAAACGGAAAGGGGGGAGGGGGGTACAACAGGGGAAGTGGAGATAGGAAAATGAAAGAGTATGAGGGGACATGTAAAGAGGTGAGGGGGAACAAAAGGTGACAAGGGGGAGGTGGAGGGGAGGGGGAAGGGGGTTGTAAGGAAAAGTAGCAGGATCGGGGTGGAGGTGGAGGGGGAGGGGGGGAGAAGAGGGGAAATGGGGTGGTAGAGAAATCTTCACGTGTTGGTTCATGAGTAGCTGAAGAAACCAGATTCTGGTAAATAGCAAATACAATAGCGATTGTACTGTAGTTGAACCATCGAAATAAATAGACATTCAGCCAAATTGATGGACACAGTCGGATCACTGAATAGGTTTTAAATAATTTTGATTAACATAGCACAGTGTCGGTGTATTTGCTAATTCTGTTTCAGAGAGTAAGATAACATGACACTTTTATAATTACTGCACATATGAATGAAAACTACATATGACTTGCACTTACATCCATTCCATTGCTTCATGTCAAAATGAATGAATAGACATCAATGTAAGCAAAAATAATAATTGCTAATCATGATAATGAAGAAGAAGAAGAAGAAGAAGAAGAAGAAGAAGAAGAAGAAGAAGAAAAGAAGAAGAAGAAAAAAAAAAAAGAAGAAGAAAAACAACGACCAAGACAAGGGAGAAAGAGGAGGGCGAGGATGAGAGAAAGGAGGAGGAGGAGGAGGAGGAGGAGGAGGAGGAGGAGGAGAAGAAGAAGAAAGAAGAAGAAGAAGAAGAAGAAGAAGAAGAAGAAGAAGAAGAAGTTAGAAGTTTTCATTTGAGATTCAACTGAAATGAAAAAGGAAAAAAAATGAAAATATTTGCTGATATGTAGCTTTTGAAGGTCATATTTAAAAAAAAAAAACAAGTACATAAGACGGTCAGTCCGCATCAACTATTGCTTCCTCTGGCAGGACAAAATGATTATCTTTTCCTTCCTGAACTGGTTTTAAAAGTGGATCCAAGAACTTGGTGGACGACATCTGCGCTCTCCTGAGTTTCCGTCCGCTTCCTCATGATTCTTTGCTCTGGCCTCGGGACTGGGCGGATGAGTCGCAGACTGCTGTAATCTGAACACGGGGAGGTCTCGGTGGAAATCGAAACATGACTCTCGGTTTCCTGGTTTGTGTTTGTCTCTCTGTCTGCGTGTCTGTCTCTACTTTCGCTCGCCTCTTCGTAGTGAAATGAGAAACTGATGCTGCATTATTCATTTCTAACATGGATGTGGCCTCTGGGACTTTTCTTCTGTCTATACAGTGATATAAGCACGAGAATAAAAAGCAAATGGAATCACCTATCAGAAATAAGTGCTGGAGTTCCACAGGGTAACACACACACACACACACACACACACACACACACACACACACTCTCTCTCTCTCTCTCTCTCTCTAACAACCATGCAGACATACACATGCACAAACGCAACAACAACAACAAACACACACACACATTAATGTGTTTAATACTAGTTGTTCGTGTCCAGTGCTAGAGAAGATATATAGGAAACAGGTGCTGTCGATTATTATCATTGCCTTATCATTGCCTCTCTCTCTCTTTGTTTGACTCTCTCTCTCTCTCTCTCTCTCTCTCTCTCTCTCTCTCTCTCTCTCTCTCTCTCTCTCTCTCTCTCTCTCTCGCGAACTCCACCAGTAATCACAAATACACAGCAAACATTGGCATATTGTACGGTTTGTTTAACCACTTTTTTTTTCTATTCCAAACCGCTGCCCCCTACTACACCCCCACCCCCATCCTTCCCAGTCTCACGTCCAGATCCCCACTCCCATTTTCTTGTTGTTGTTGTTGTTGTTGTTGTCTCCGTCTTATGATTGCATACATATGCATGCTTTCGTCAAGCCTCTGCACACAAATGTGCACAAATGCGTGCGTGCGCGCGCGCGCGCGCGCGTGAGTTGTGTGTGTGTGTGTGTGTGTGTGTGTGTGTGTGTGTGTGTGTGTGTGTGTGTGTGTGTGTGTGGTGTGTGTGTGTGAATCTTGCACTCCATGGTCCTGTGTGCCTCTATTTTTTTTCTCTCCTTTTCCATTTCCTTTTCTTTCTTTTTTTCCTATTTCGTTTCATTTTCTTGTCTTTAAATCTCATTGTATTATTAAGCTTGACAAGGACAGATTGGAAGAATAGGCTCTGCCTAAAGTTTCAATCCTTGATCGAATAAAGGTTTGCCGAGTTCTGAATTCTGTGTCTCTCTATGGCTCACTCTCTTTCTCTGTCTGTCTGTCTGTCTGTCTGTCTGTCTGTCTCTCTCTCTCTGAAAGATGGATAGAGAGCAGATGGGTCTGGCATTGTAAAAACCCAGTCACCAGTATTCTACAGAGCACTATGTTGCTACACGTGAGTTCACTCCAGTTCATTTGCACATCCAGACCAGTGAGCAGCAGTCTACTGATGCCAGTTAGTCATCAGGAACTGTGCTGTGCCAGAACACTCGCCCTAGCCTCTTGGCAGCCGCCTTTGCCAGCTTCAAAGGAATCACTCTGGCTACTCCATTAACAGTGCCCAGCTTAATTGGCCATCGCGCCAGAGTCAGAACCAACCCGGAATAGGGCGTGCGTGCTTCGATCGATGAAAGCACAGATCCGCCATCAAGTATTCCAAATTGTAATAGACAATGTTGTCCTTGCTGTTGTTGTGTTTCAGAGACTGTGTTGTTGCTGCCCCATATATATATAATGGGATCATATGGATGCTGCGGTTGTATATTTCAGAGTCGGACAACTGCTCCTAGTATACATCTCTGCATTGTATGAATGCCATATTGTTGAATATTTCAGTGTTTTATGTATCCTGCTGTTGTATATCCTAGAGCTGTATCAGTGCTGATGTTAAACTTTTCAGAGTAGGGCACATGTTACTGTGTGTATTTGAGAGTCACAAAATTCTCTTGCTGTATATTTCAGAGTTGTATAAATGCTGTTGTTTTCTATTTCATAATTGCGTAGTGTTGCTGTTGCATACTCAAGGTTTTTCCTTTTGCATGCTGCCTTTGTAACCTTGTTTGACTTTGTTTTTTTTCCAATAACACGGCACTGCACCCACCCAAACTTACTGAATTTGGTTGCATGCCTGATCAGTCAACTTGAATTTGATCAGAAAGATCAAAATCAACTCTGTCATGCACATCACAGCGGTGAACTGAAATGTGCACATACTGCACGAAAAAAAAAGGTGCAAATCAAACAGGCCTGTGCAACAGAGCACATCTAAACTGCAGGAATACTGCAATGCACGTGCAACCCATGTCTCATCTGAACACAGGTCAGCCAGTTTTGAGAGACTGGTGGGCATTTATGCCTGTGTTTACGGCACTTTTGCAACCATGCCTCGGAGACAACGACTGAGTCAGGATGACCAAGGGCGGGCAATTGCGTGGCTTCAGGAGGGCGTGGGGGTGCGAGAGGTTGGTCGTCGACTGTCAGTCGCCCATTCCCATTCAGTCATTCAGACTTTGAGAGACCGCTTCAACCAGACAGGAAGTGTTGCTGAGCGAAGACGTCCAGGACGCCCAAGGTCCACCTCCAGGCAGCAGGACAGGTTGTGTTCCTGTCGGCTCTGAGGCAGAGAACGGCCACTTCCGACACACTCAGGGGGCAGCTGCAAGCAGCCGGCAATGTCACCGTCAGTGACCAG
>JADBJO010014603.1:12500-27998 GCA_016801955.1 Conus betulinus
ACAGATCTGTTTCGAGCCAGCGCTCTCTCGTCAGGATGGTTTTGTTTTGGGCGCCTACTGCCGGTGTTATATGGCCTGATGTCACTGTTTGCACGTGCGGATTGGCTGCACGTATTGTTCGTTTTTTTGGGGGTTGTTTATAGTTCAGGGTGCGTTTGCTGACAACGATTTCCATTTTGTGCCTGCAGTTGTTTACTATTTCTACTTTATATATATATACACCTCAATTTTGATCAGTGACGAATAAAGTTTCTCTGAGGAAGACAAGATTGCCGAAACGTAAGAGGAAAATGTACAACTTTTTTTTGTTCTGTCTTATATATATATATATATATATATATATATATATATATATATATATATATATATATGTTTAAAATAAGGTATTAAAAGGAAGTTTTAAAACTACAATATTGTTTCGAACGCTCGCTCTCTCTTCTGAACAGAGCAAGCGCTCAAAACAGTATTGTAGTTTTAAAAGTTTCTTTTAATACCTTATTTTAAACAGATGTTGCTCCCAAGGGGTTGAGCACCTTTGAATTTTAATTAGGCTTTATAACACACACACACACACACACACACACACACACACATATATATATATATATATATATATAGAGAGAGAGAGAGAGAGAGAGAGAGAGAGAGAGAGAGAGAGAGATATATATATATATATATATATATATATATATAGAGAGAGAGAGAGAGAGAGAGAGAGAGAGAGACAGACAGACAGACAGACAGACAGACAGACAGACAAACAGACAAACACTGGCTTTAATAGCAAAAATATTTCAATTTTCATCTTCTTCGTAGCCCATCCGACCTCAGGAGGTCATATCAGGGCTGTCACAATGTCAGAATATTTACGTTTTAAAAAACAAACAAAACTGTTTAAAAAGATCGTTCCACGTTTGCTAAAGTGACTTAAAAAGTAAATTATTACAGACATGTTAATGTAAAAACAAAAAATGCCAATATACACCAGACATATAAAGAAACAAATACACATGAATATCCATGATACCCATAAAAACCAATGCATAATTAACCCCTCCCCCTCTCCCTTTAATCACCCACCCTCGCATGCATGCGCACCATGGAATTCATGATCGAGCAGTGTGACTGTATTTCATCAATTTATGGTTCGATACTGAAATGTTGGCAATGACGTACCAACGATAGGCCTTTGCAAAGATTTTACAGTAACGCAACCCATTATGGGTCGTTACTGACATCTTTACAATGGCATGCCGATGACAGGCCCTTGCAAAGATTTTACAGTAACACAACCCATTATGGGTCGTTACTAACATCTTTACAATGGGGTGCCGATGACAGGCCTTTGCAAAGATTTTACAGTAACACAACCCATTACGCGTTACTGACATCTTTACAATGGCGTACCAATGATATACTTTCTTGCAAACTTTTGGCCAAAACGCATTTTGCATTATGCTAAGAGTCCAGCCAACCTCAGTGGAGGGGGGGGGGGGGGGGGGGGGGGTCATGTTAGAACTGTTAGCAAGTCAAAATCAATTGCATTAATAAACGTCAAAAGCGCCCGCGCGCGCATACACACACAACACACACACACACACACACACACACACACACACACACACAGGCATGCACATGCAAAACACCCACACAAAAACGACTGCATACAAACTGAAATGATTTCATTTTTCAGTGTCATTTTGTTTACACAGCCCATCCGACCGTAACAGGTTATTTCAGGGCTTTAACGATGGAGTAAACACATTCCATTAAAATGGAGAAATAAAATAGGAAAAACAAATTATCTAAAGTCTCGTCTAAACAGATTTTTTTTAACGCAAATTTCTCCACATTCTTTCTGAAACACACACACACACACACACACACACACACACACACACACGCACGCACATACACACACCAACGCCAGTGTGCAAAAAACACATCTTGGCTAACCCAGCCCTCCAACATGCATTCTAACACTCATGAATAAAGGTTCTTATCTACAATCCATCAAATTTTACATTTGCTATGTCACTGAAATATTTGCAATGGCGTACCAATGATACTTTGTCGGAAACGTTGGCAACAACACAACTCATTTTGCATCATGCTAACAGTCCAACCAACCTCAGGGGTCATATCAGAACTGTTACCAAGTCAAAACCAATTGTATTGGAAAAAAAAACAAACTTGAAGTTTCTTACCAAGCTATGCTAAAATGGCTTAATACAGAAATAATTTTAAAACTGAAATAAAAATAGATCACACTCGCACGCAGGTGCGCGCGCGCGCACACACACACACACCCGCACTCATGTCCATACACACATGCATGCCTCCATGCAAGCACACTTACTAAACATCCATAATCGCTAACTCTCACTCACATGCACAGCCTGATACACATGGAGCAACCTAACTGTCTACAACCATCCATTATGGTTTGTTATAACGTACCACCGATAGGCCATTGCAAATATTTCGGTAGCAACACAACAACTGTATCTGAATACGCAATGATGAAAACTGGCATCAACAGGGAAATGATTTCATGTTTACTTCCACTGGATTACTCAGCCCATCAAACCATAACAGGTTATATCAGGGCTGTAACAATGGAGTAACTCATCCCGTTAAAAAGAAAACTAATACAGTTAAAGAAAAAAAAGTCGTCTTAAGTCCTATTTAAACAGAATACATTTAAACGCAAATTTATCCAACTACTTTCGGAAACACACGCACACAAACACACATCCCCCCCCCCCCCCCCCCCCACAGGCTCACTCCGCCCTACACACACACACACACACACACACACACACACACACACACACACACACACACACACACACACTGTACGAACGCCTGCATGCAAAAATACACACATGCGTAAATCTCGACTAACCCAGCCCCTCCAAGCATTTGCATTCTAACACTAATAAACCAGGTATGATATCTACATCCATCAAATTCACATTTGCTCAGTCACTGAAATACTTGCAATGGCGTACCAGTGATACTTTGTTGCAAAACCTGGACAATACCACAACTCATTTTGCATCATGCTAACAGTCCAACCAACCTCAGGGGGCCATATCAGAACTGTTACCAAGTAACAATTTCATTAAAAAAAAACTTGAACATGTTTTTAATGATCAAACTATGCTAAAATGGCTTAATGCAGGAGTGATTTCAAAAAGAACTAAAATAAGGAGCAAAAAATCACACACACACACACACACACACGCGCGCGCGCGCGCGCGCGCGCGCGCGCGCGCACTCACCCCTCCATACACATTCACACACGCACGCCTGCATGGAAGCACACATACTAGACTTCCATAATCGCCTACTCTCACTCACATGCACATCCTAATACACATGGAGCAACCTAACTGTCTACAACCATCCATTATGGTGTGTTTCGACATATCACTGATAGCCATTGCAAATATTTGGTGGTAGCAGCACAACTGTATCTGAATACGTAATGATAAAGTGGCAACAAGGAAATGACTTCATGTTTACTTCCATTGGGTTACACAGCCCATCAAGCCATAACAGGCTATATTAGGGCTGTAACAATGGAGTAACCCATTCTATTAAAAAGAAAACTAATACAGATAAAGAGAAAAGGTCCTCTAAAATCGCATTTAAACAGGATACATTTAATGCAAATTTATCCAACTAATTTCGGACACACACACACACACACACACGCACAAACATTGGCTCACTCCGCCTACTACACACACACACACACACACACACACACACACACACACACACACACACACACACACATGCACTAACGTCTGTATGGAAGAACAAACACATGCGTAAATCTCAACTAACCCAGCACTCCAAACATGCACATTCTAACACTCATGAACCAAGGTTCATATCTACAATCCATCAAATTCATGTTTGCTGTGTCACTGAAATATTTGCAATGGCGTACCAGTGATACTTTGTTGGAAACGTTTGGCAACAAGTCATTTTGCATCACGCTAACAGTCCAACCAACGTCTGGGGGTCATATCATAACTGTTACCAGTCAAAACCAATTGCATTAAAATAAAAACCGTGAATTTTGTTAACAAACCATGCTAAAATGGCTTAATACAGGAATTATTTCAAAAGAACTAAAACAAAAAGCTAAACGCACACACACACACGCACACGCGATTTCGCCACGCCCCCGCCCCCCCCCCCCCCCCCCCCCCCCCCCCCCCCCCCCCACACACACACACACCTGTTGCACACTTACTGAACACCCATTATCGCCCACACTCACTCACATGCACATCGTAATACACATGGGGCAACCTGTCTACAACCATCCATTATGGTTTGTTATAACGTACCACTGGTAGGCCATTGCAAATATATGGTAGCAGCACAACTACTGTATCTGAATACGCAATGATGAACTGGCATCAACAGGGAAATGACTTCATGTTTACTTCCAGTTGGTAACACAGCCCATCAAACCATAACAGGTTATTATCAGGGCTGTAACAATGGAGTAACCCACTCCACTGAAAATAAAACTAATACAGATAACGAAAAAAGGTCATCTTAATTCCCATTCAAACAGGATACATTTCATGCAAATTTTTCCAACTACTTTCTGGAACACACACACACACACACTTATACACACACACACACGCGCGCGCGCGCGCGCGCAGGCTTTACTCCGCCCTTATTACACCTCGCACTACACACACACACACACACATTTACACACACACACACGCGCGCGCGCGCGCGCGCGCGCGCGCGGGGCTTACTCCGCCCTACATATACACCTCGCACTATCAACACACACACACACACACACACACACACACACCTGCACTAACGCCTGTATGCAAAAACACACACGTACGTAATCTCAACTAACCCAGCCCTCCAGACATGTGCATTCTAACACTCATGAACCGAAGATCATAGCCACAAACAAAACTCACATTTGCTCTGTCACTGAAATATTTGCAATGGCGTACCAATGATGCTTTCTTGGAAACATTTTGGTAACAACTCATTTTGCATCATGCTAACAGTCCAACCAACCTCAGGGGGTCATATCAGAACTATTACCAGTCAAAACCAGTTGCATAAAAAGTGAAATCTTTTATCAGTCAAACTGTGCTAAAATGGCTTGGTACAAAAAATAATTTCAAAAGAACTCAAATAAAAGGCAAAAAGCACACACACACACACACACGCGCGCGCGCGCGCGCGCGGACGCGCGCACGCACGCTGATGCGCGCGCGCTCACACACACACACACACATGCGCGCGCGCGCGCGCGCGCGCACACACACACACACACGCACTGACATGCAAGCACGCGTACTACACATCCATAAGCGCCCACTGTCACTCAAATACACATCCTAATACACATGAAGCAACCTAACTATCTACAACCATCTGTTATGGTTTGTTATAACGTACGTACCACTGGTAGGCCATTGCAAATATTTGGTAGCAGCACAACAACTGTATCTGAACATGCAATGATAATCTGGCATCAAGAGGGACATAATTTCAATTTTTACTTCCATTTGGTTACACAGCCCATCAAACCATATCAGGTTATATCAGGGCTGTAACAATGCAGTAACTCATCCCATTAAAAAATACAGATAAAAGCTATTAATCCGAAATCACATTTAAACAGGATACATTTAATGCAAGTTTCTCCAACCACTTTCGGAAGCACACACCACACACAATGACACACACACACACACACACACACACACACACACACACACACACAATGGGCTCACTCCGCCCTACAAACGTACATCCCCCACTAACACACACACACACACACACACACACACACAATGGGCTCACTCCGCCCTACAAACGTACATGCCCCACTACACACACACACACACACACACACGCGCGCGCGCGCGCGCGCCACAGACACACACACACACACACACCCGCACTCATGTGCATACAAATACGTTGTGCATACACACACTGGCTCACACACCCGTTAGAGATAGAGATAGAGTGTGTGTGTGTATGGGTGTGTGAGCCAGTGTGTGTATGCGTTGTGCGTGCATGTGTATGTGTGTGCTTGTGTTTCAGAAAGGGTGTGGACATTTTGTGTTAAAAAAACCGTTTTTATTGTTTAAATGAGACTTAAAATGGCTTTATTACTTTATCTATTTTATGTTTCTTTTTAATGGAGTAGGTTACTCCATTGGTACAGCCCTGATAATAACCTGTTATGGTTTGATGGGCTGTGTTACCAACTGGAAGTAAACATGAAGTCATTTCCCTGTTGATGCCAGTTTATCATTGCGTATTCAGATACAGTTGTTGTGCTGCTACCACGTATTTGCAATGGCTACCAGTGGTACGTTATAACAAACCATAATGGATGGTTCTAGACAGTTAGCATGCTTCGCAGGAAGGTTTATATCTACAATCCGTCCCATTCACATTCGCTTCGTCACTGAAATATTTGCAATGGCATAAAAAATAATCTCTTGCAATAATCTGACAACTGATCTTGCATTATTCTAGCAACTGACCTTGCATTATTCTAACAGTCCAGTCAACCTCACGGGGTTCATATCAGAACTGTTACCGACTTAAAAATCAATTTAATTGAAAAAACAAAAATGTTAAACATCAAAATATGCTAAAATGGCTTGCGATAGGATGAATTAAAAAATAAAAAGTAAAAAGCAAAAGCATACACACACGCACACCACCCACCAACGCCTGCACACAACACACGTAATCAAAACATCCATAGTCGCTCTTCCTCACTCACATCCACATCCCAATACACATGAGCCAGCTAACTGTCTACAACCATCCATTATGGTTTGTTACGACGCAAAAGATTGGGTATCAGCACAACAACTGTATCTGAATATGCAACGATAAATCCATCTAGTTGCAAAGTGAGACAACTGCAGGCGGAAATCTAAACAAATCTTAAATGTTAGCGAACCGCCCCCCAAAAAAAAAAAAAGAAGAAAAAAAAACGGACAAACGAGTCACAAGACAAAACACGACGCGTTTCGGCCTCTTAGGTCTTCTTCAGGAAAGATACAAATAAACAGGACAATGAAAATTCACCTCCCTTTGATCGCTTCAGAGTTCAGCGCAACGAAGGCGTTGATTCAGCGCCTTCCTTGCGCTGGCATCAGCAGTGAAAAGATTTCAGTTTCTACTTCCATTTTGCTTACAGCCCATCAGACCTAACACTTTATATCAGGGTTTAGCAATGGAGTAACTCATTCTATGAAAAAGCAACCATTATACAGAAAAAAAAATAAAGTTGTCTGAAGTCTCATTTAGACATACTGAAACAAGCAACTTAGAATATGTTTAAACGCAAATTTATCCACACCTTTACAAAGCACACACAGACACACACTCACACGCACACACACGGGCACCCCCCACAAACTTTGCACACACATTCACATACAAACCAGCGCTTAGATACATGCATACACATCCACCTCACCAACGTTTGCTCAGCCACGCGCCCTAACCCAACATGAACCAAGCTACGTATTTACAATCCATCACATCATTGCGCGCCGCACACACGCGTGTACGGACCCATATGCATACGAACGTCTGCTTACACCCCACCCCCCCCACCCCCCCCCAAACTCACCCACTCTTGTTCAGACCCATATCCTAACACCCATAGACCAAGCCGTGTGTGTGTGTGTGTGTGTGTGTGTGTGTGTGTGTGTGTGTGTGTATATGTGTGCGTGTGTGTGCGTGAGTGTGAGTGAGCGAGCGCGCGCGCGCGCGCGCGAGTGTGTGTGTGTGTGTGTGTGTGTGTGTGTGTGTGTGTGTGTGTGTGTGTGTGTGTGTGTGTGTGCGCGCGTGTGTGTGTGTGTGCGTGTGTGCGCATACATATAATCCATCACACTATGGGTCATCACTTAAATGTTTGCAGAGGCGTACCAATGGTGATATGCCTTTGCAAATATTTGGCAGCGACATCACACAATGGTTCATCACCGAAATGTTTGCAAAGGCGTACGAATGGTGATAGGCCATTGCAAATACTTGGAAGCAACACAACCCATTTATCAGTACACCGAGGAATGAACTAGCATTCAGTTACCAAGTTTCATATCAGGGCTTTTGTATGGAACTGGTTCCACATAATGGAGAAAAAAATCTGCTATGTCTTACTCTGTTTATGCTGAAACATGTCTTAAAATATCTGTTTCACACACACACACACACACCACACACACACACACCAACCCATCCAGCGCAGCACATACCCCAATTCCAAAAGATATCAAGCAGACTATGTATTGCACAAGAGATCATTAATTACATGTTTGCAATGGTGTTCCAATCGTAAGCCCCTGCAAAGATCTGGCGAAAAGAAAACTGTATGAAGTAAATCAACTGATCATAAAATGTGCAAGATTTTATCATTCACTTTCATTCTGCTTACAGCCAACCCAACTTCAAGGGGGCCACATCACAGCTGTTACCGTGAGAGAAAAAAATCCGTTAAAATGCCCCTAAGATCTCATTCTATACATGCTTAGACACATGGCTTGAAATAGGGTCTAGTTAACACAAAAATCTCTCCACCTTTCTTTTCTTTCTTTCTTTCTCTCTCTCTCACACACACACACACACCATTCCGGCGAACCCACATCCAGTTATAAACGAACGCCGTCATGCACACACACCCCTACGCAACCACCCTTCTTCAAATCCACGTTTTTGCATGCATGGACCACGCTATGAATCTACAATCTATAAGCACCGTGCTGTTTTACTGAAATGTTTGCCACGGCGTACCAGTAGTAGGCCTTGCCATGATTTGCCAGTACACAGCCCATGTATTTGTAGATATGGATAAGGCAACCGGCATTAATAGCAGCAAAGGGTAATAGTTCATGTTCCAGTTTGTTTAAGCCCAGCAGACCTCTGAAGAGTTATTCAGGGCTGTCAACATGGCAAATGGATTTGCAGAGAAAGGACAACAAACATAAAGCAGGCAGCTACATAGTTCCCCTGAAAATCATTCCAAATAGCTTACAAATGACTTAATGGGGGGCTCTATTTACCGACAAAAAAAGACAAACACAGGCATATAAAGCAATGCCTGCATGTAAGTATACGCGCTTATGTACAAATGCATCTATCAGACTATAACATAATTTGTATATCTATTTTAGAGTAATAAACCGGCGTTACATTTTGCGTTCAATCTATCCAACCATATTAAGAAGTCATAGCTGGACCGTAAACCATGGAAACAATTTGCTCCATACAAAGAAATTAAGGAACACACATGTCACATGGAGTCTCATTCTATACATAAAACACACACACACATATATATATATATATATATATATATATATATATATAACACAAATAAATTCCAGGATAGGTACCGAGCACCATTCCAGCAACTTACAGAGCAGCTAGGTGTTGCAATGACTGCAAGAAATATTGAATTATAAACAAAGCTTGCTCTTATGTCTCAGATTGTAGAAATAGGGGGGGGGGGGGTGATAAGCCTTCATAGCGTCTCCGAAGCGGGAGACCCATCTCCAATGGGGAGAAAGCTCACTAACATATATAACTCCTGGTCAGATACCGGTATTTCGAAACCTGATTGTTTCTCCTCAGTGACCGCAGAAAGTGGTAATTTAACTCCTCTGCCTTTTCGGTTTTAAGAAGAATGCTATCCCAGAAAAAGGCTGGTGTGCAATAACCGTAGTATGTTTGTTGAGTTTTCAAAAAACTAACCAAAGGTGCCACCTAAGAAGCAAAAAAGAAAATCATGAAAAGAGCAAAACAAACTACATTTTCTTGTGAAAAGTAGAAAATATATAAAAAGATAACCTCTTAAGACACAAGTGCGGAGGGCCAGTTCTTGGAATGAATCCGCAAGGGACTAAATTAAAATAACAATAAAAATTCCAAGGATAAGTACCGAGCACCATTCCAGCAACTTACAGAGCAGCTAGGTGTTGCAATGACTGCAAGAAATATGAATTATTAACAAAGCTTGCTCTTGTATCTCAGATTGTAGAAATAGGGGGGTGATAAAGCCTTCATAGCTGCAGTGGTAGATGATTCTGCCTAACTGACAGTATGTGCTTGAGTGGGTGAATGGGGAATAATAAATGCTTCTCAAAATGGACCTTCAGCAAGCTTATAGTCTCCGAAGCAGGAGACCATCTCCAAGGGGTGTGTGTGTGTGTGTGTGTGTGTGATTTGCGTTAAGAGCAGAAACTTTCAATTTCACTGCTAATTTGCTTACAATTCAGCCAACGAGAGGGTCACGTTGGGGCTGTGAAGAAAAACTATATAAAGATAGACTGTGTGATAAGTCACCTGGTGCTATGAACAAGATGACAGTTATTCGAACCCTGCGTGTTAAGTCACTCTGAAGGATTCACTTTCAAGGTACGACGACAGTCAACCACTGATGGATCTCTCCAGTGTTCACTGCACAACGTGTCCAGCCGATGGGCATGCAACCATCCGGCTGCTTCGTATCCTTTTCTTCGGAACAGACATCGTGATAGCCTCTGGTCTGATCTGGGCCGTTTTTTCACCATGCCACTGAGGTTGAAAAGCTCCAGGAGCTTGATTTGACAGACATGCCAAGATGCCTCTAAGAACAGGGGGGGGGGCCCGTTGGCCCTACGGGTGACTTTCCACCTCCTCTTCATCGTTTCTACTCCTGCTTGCTGGAAGCTCTGTTCGTGTGAAATCTGTCCGCTTCATCGTTATCCGCGTCCTGCTAGAACTTCGTCGTTGATGCTCTCTTCTGGCTGCCCTGAAGTGTCCCTCGTTGATGCTCTCTTCTGCTGCCCTGAAGTGTCCCTCGTTGATGCTCTCTTCTGGCTGCCCTGAAGTGTCCCTTGTATAGATGGATATCACTTGCAGCGGTGTGGTAGACCTTTGCAGTTCTCGATTTTTCTCTAAAGTGTTCTGGCCATTGGTGTCTTCATTATTGGGTTGGTGCACTAATTCCCACAGTTTTTGGTGGAGCCCTTCATTGTTCTGTGAGCAGGGGGCTCCCCGTCTGCTCCCCGCCTTGCCACACCGCTAGCGCATTGAGATATCCCTGCAGTGGGGGGCCGGTCCTGCAGGACTTCCGTTCCTTTCTGCATTCCCTGGGATGGATTCTCTGGAAGCTTGTGGCGCCGCCGCGTTTGTCCTCGTTGATGTGAGATGTCCTAAGGTGATGAAGTGCAATGGTCCTCTGGTAGACTGGCACCGATTCCTGCACAGCAGTCCAGATTTTATGGTCTGCCATCAAAAACACACACACACCACACTGACTGACTGAAACCAATTTATGTCAGATAACTCAAAGTTGTACCACACACACACACACACACACACACACACACAACACACCCACAAAACACACAACACAAATACCTCAGATTACACTCTGACGAAGTAGAAGTCGCTAAACCCAACGAGATAGTAGACAATGATGGAAGACAATTAATCTTAGGAAAAATGTCCATGAACACCAAGAATAAGAAGACCGACAAAAAATTCCTATGAAACACCGAGCACGATAATCTGGGGAAAAATATCCCTTACGTACCTAAGAGAGGCATCAGGCCTCAAGAAAGAACAGTAAATAAAGGCCCAGGACACTAGTCTTAATCGATCGTGCCTGAAATGAACAAACTTGGCTCCAAACACAAGACAATACGTTTTGATAGAAGTGAAATGTTTACAATGAGTTCGCTAACATTCACCGCAAAAAAGACTCCTACTAACGATGTGATTTCTATACACTTAAATCTGTGATACCTGATAAAAAGGACACTCAGTCTTTTTGAAGAAAGGGACTTGACAAACCCCAGTACATAAATAAAAAAAACCAACCCCTACAACAAGACAATTACGTGTTGTTTTGATAGAAAGGCTGCAAACGGCTTTAAACAAAATCAGATATTCTGGTGTAACCATCACCGAAAAAAGAACCCAAAACCTTAATGGTATGAGGTGACAACTCAAGCCTGTCGAACCCTGATGAGGAGGCGAATCAGTCCCGTAATTCCCAGAAGACAATCCATGAAAAAACCTAAAACCACTGAAGTCACTCCAACCCTATACAAAGGATAATCACAACACAACATGACAGTTCAGTATTGGAAGGGTTTGAAAGTGAGAGAGACGACACGTAAATTCCACGAAAGGAGTATGTTGATCCTGAGGATCAATGGGACACTCATATCCTCAAGGAGTGTGCATGAATGTGCGGCACTAGGGAAGATGTCCAGAAAGACAAGGTTCAAAGGCTTCCAAAAGGAGCTCCGGTCGGCCCCCAATAACGACCCCTGAAAACATGCGTACATGGTCCAGGACCCCTGAATCAATCGGCCCGTGCCGCATAGCTGCAGTCAGCCTTTCATTCCATTCCAGAAAATATTACCTCTAGTACTCTTAGGTTTTGTATCCTTGTTCCACGATGTGGGTGGTCGTAAACCAGAGCAACAGACATGAAATGCTAGAAAAACAAACACTAAACCCTCCACCATAAACCACATGAATCTTTGAATGAAGGAGAGACAAAACGATTCAAAACTAAAACCTGTGAATGAAGTGAAAGCTCGCTATGCCCCGTGAAGAATGGTATCAATTCCTTTGAACGAAGAAGGCATAAAACCTGGATAAGAAAACACTAAATCCTGTGAATGTAGACGACACAAAATCCTCTGGGCCACACACACACACACACACACACACACACACACACACGCGCGCACCTGAAAGAATACACTGACCCCCCCCCCCCCCCCCCCCCCCCCCCCCGAACCACCCACTTCCCAAAGATCTCTATGCAAGACGATCCTAAACCTACGACAGACCACTGAACTATGACAGGAAAAGAACACAAACACTTACATAAGTGCAGGTGAGGGAAGTAAGACTAGAAGAGTAACGGTTTTACTCGCCTCGTAATCAGCTATGTTGCCCGAGTTCTCTTGTTCTGGTCTTCGTTTTCCACGGCTGTCCCTTGACCCTGTTGAAATTAACATCCATATTCTTTCAACATTTGCCTTTCATAACTCTGATTCCCTAAATTCGGCAAATCTTTCGTAGGAAGTTTTCTTTCCGCTTGCCATCCGACTTTTTCTTTAAATAACGCAGTATCATTTGAACAATGTAAAAGCTTTCAACGATCTTCCATACCAGAGGAATAGAGTATTACATTGCCTCCACTTTCCATGTTATAACATAGCTTACAGAAATTGCTATAGACGAACTGAACACTTGCGAATTTCACTGTGGAAATATCAATAACATTCCTGCCAGCGATTTCATTGAAATAATTAACAGATCAACGCTTCCCAAACACACACTCTCTCTCTCCCTCTGTGTGTGTGTGTGCGTGTGCGTGTGCGAGTGCGAGTGCGCGCGTGCGCGAAGCGAGCGAGAGAGCGAGAGAGAGAGGAGAGAGAGAACGCGTGTATGAAGAAAACTTATTTACACTATTCCTTACCCTTGCCAGCGCATCCTGAAGCGGATTGGTCGGGCAGGGCTTGACATGTATTCCTGCATGTATCCCCACTGGCAATGGATCCTTTGAAAGTTCGTAATACCACCGCGTTGAACACGTCGACGATCCAACATCCAGTTCCTGGATATGTAGGTCCTTGGTGAAAATGCTGGACGTCTTGATGGTGATGGTGGTTGTAGTGGAAGATGCAGCACAGTGGTCTGCTGGTGGAGTTGGTACCGAATATCCGTACCTCTCGTGACCTTCCAAAAAAACAAAGCTTTCGATTAGGTTTTAACAAAGACCTAACATTGCCATAACAAAGAAACTAACTAGAGGCTATGAAAGAAGACACTAGACCCTATCAAAGAAGAGATACCTCAGTGAATAAAGCTAAAGTCTAGAAGAGATAGTCTATTCCTATGAGCAAGAAGCCTTAACGCTTTGAAAGAAAATTGCACCCCAAACAGTATGAACTCAACGGTACGAGAAAGGGGGATATTTTAAGAATTAACGAAGAAGTTACCAAACCTAAAGCCAGAAAACGTACTGTAAATCCCACGGATGAACGACACATTATTAAAGGAAGAGAAACTGATCATATCAAAGGGCAGCATAAAAGGACAGTAAACAACGAAAAAGGGGAAACTGTGCGCTTAATGGAAGGACATCAAACCCGTTCCAAACAAATGACCTTACATTGAAAAGAGGACACCTAACCTCAAGTTCAAAGACACTTAACCGTGCAAAGAGACGACACTAAAACGAATTCTAGTTGGACACTAAAACCCTGTGTGATGAAGACACTACAACGAGTAAGACGATGAACGTCTCGGTAAGAGGACACTTAGACGAATAAGAGAGAGAGGACATTAGAACAGATGTCTGGAAGACACTTCATCCTACGGAATGAGCACACTAAAACAAGCAAGAGAGGGGAAGGCAGACACAGAATGCAATAGAAAAATGATAAAATCTCACAAAAGGGAGGGCTCTATACTATAATGATCTAGGACTACTGACGCCTGTGACCACGCGGATACTACACCTGCTGCAAGAATGTCGTGAAACCCTCGATAAGACGGCTTTTATCCCGTGAAGACACACAAACCCCGAGGATTCTAAACCGTGTAAAAGAACATTTGAAAGATAACATCCAGTTGTGTGAATTAAGTATCAAACCGTAAGGAATTAGACTCAAACTGACTCGTTCATTTCTATGCCAGACATTGTATGGATTAAGGGATACTAAGATCAGGAGGTACCAGGTGCGCACTAGGAAACAGTTCAGGAAGAGAATCAAGACTTCCTCAACAGCTCTGCAGCTCAACCCCTAAGGATCTGAAAACATGCGTCCATGTTCCAGATCCCTGGATCATCAGATCTGCGACACAGATGGAGTTGGCCTTTCATATCTTCCTGGAAAACATTCCCTCTGGTACCCCCTCTTTTGTATCCTGCTCCACAGAAAATTGATACAGCGAATCAGACCAACAATGCTGGTCACAGAAACGACAGACACTTGACACTAGAAAAGGCTTTGCATCCCGTAAAAAAGGTACACTAGCCTGTAAACCAAGAGAAATCTAATCCCGGGAAACAGCATACCAAGATATGTGAATCAAGCGGACAAACTGTGACACAAGCCGACACCAAATCCTTTGCGTGCAGCGCTAATTAAATGAGGGTTGGATAGACACGCATCCTGTGTACGAAGTATACAGTAAATGCCGTCAAAAAGAAGACCAAAAAACCCACCTGCACGAAAGACAGACCAACCCCTCCACTCTTCTCCCAAAGAGGCCAAGAACTAACACTCTTATAACAAGTGTTTTTAACCTGGACAGACCACTGAACCTATGCATTAGGATTTTCAAACACAATATAATTGTAGCGTTTCAAAAAAATGTAAAGACGTAAGGGAGAGACGAGAAGTAGATGAACACCGCCCATAACTTTCCTTGTTA
>JADBJO010014603.1:36294-38794 GCA_016801955.1 Conus betulinus
GGCTGTAACAATGGAGTAATCCATTCTATTAAAAAGAAAACTACTACAGATAAAGAGAAAAGGTCCTCTAAAATCGCATTTAAACAGGATACATTTAATGCAAATTTATCCAACTAATTTCGGACACACACACACACACACACACACACACACACACACACACACACACATTGGCTCACTCCGCCCTACACACACACACACACACACACACACACACACACACACACACACACACACACACACACACGTGCACACACATGCACTAACGTCTGTATGGAAAAAAAAAAAAACACATGCGTAAATCTCAACTAACCCAGCACTCCAAACATGCACATTCTAACACTCATGAACCAAGGTTCATATCTACAATCCATCAAATTCATGTTTGCTGTGTCACTGAAATATTTGCAATGGCGTACCAGTGATACTTTGTTGGAAACGTTTGGCAACAAGTCATTTTGCATCGCGCTAACAGTCCAACCAACCTCCGGGGGTCATATCAGAACTGTTACCGAGTCAAAACCAATTGGATTGAAATAAAAAACCGTGAATTTTGTTAACAAACAATGCTAAAATCGCTTAATACAGGAATTATTTCAAAAGACCTAAAACAAAAAGCAAAACGCACACACACACACGCACACGCAATTTCGCCACCGCCCCCCCCCCCCCCTGCCACACACACACACACACACACACACACACACACACACACACACACACCTGCACACACAGACACGCCTGCATGCAAGCACACTTACTGAACACCCATAATCGCCCACACTCACTCACATGCACATCGTAATACACATGGGGCAACCTGTCTACAACCATCCATTATGGTTTGTTATAACGTACCACTGGTAGGCCATTGCAAATACTTGGTAGCAGCTCAACTGTATCTGAATACGCAATGAAAAATTGTCATCAACAGGGAAATGACTTCATGTTTACTTCCAGTTGGTAACACAGCCCATCAAACCATAATAGGTTATATCAGGGCTGTAACAATGGAGTAACCCACTCCACTGAAAATAAAACTAATACAGATAAAGAAAAAAGGTCATCTTAATTCCCATTCAAACAGGATACATTTAACGCAAATTTTTCCAACTACTTTCGGGAACACACACTCTTACACACACACACACACACACACACGCGCGCGCGCGCGCGCGCGCGCGCGCGCGGGCTTACTCCGCCCTACATACACCTCGCACTACACACACACACACACACACACACACACACACACACTCACACACACACACACACACACACACACACTGCACTAACACCTGTATGCAAAAACACACACGTACGTAATCTTAACCCAGCCCTCCAAACATGTGCATTCTAACATTCATGAACCAAGGATCATAGCCACAAACAAATTCACATTTGCTCTGTCACTGAAATATTTGCAATGGCGTACCAATGATACTTTCTTGGAAACATTTTGGTAACTACTCATTTTGCATCATGCTAACAGTCCAACCAACCTCAGGGGGTCATCTCAGAACTGTTACCAAGTCAAAACCAGTTGCATAAAAAGTGAAATCTTTTATCAGTCAAACTGTGCTAAAATGGCTTGGTAAAAGAATAATTTCAAAAGAACTCAAATAAAAGGCAAAAGCACACACACACACACACACACACACACACACACACACACACACACACACACACACACACACACACACACACACACACACACACACACACACACCGACATGCAAGCACACGTACTACACATCCATAAGCGCCCACTCTCACTCAAATACACATCCTAATACACATGAAACAACCTTACTGTCTAGAACCATCCATTATGGTTTGTTTATAACGTATCACTGGTAGGCCATTGCAAATATTTGGTAGCAGCACAACAACTGTATCTGAGTATGCAATGATAATCTGGCATTACGAGGGACATAATTTCAATTTTTACTTCCATTTGGTTACACAGCCCATCAAACCATAACAGGTTATATCAGGGCTGTAACAATGGAGTACCTCATCCCATTAAAAAATACAGATACAAACAATTAATCTGAAATCCCTTTTAAACAGGATACATTTAATGCAAGTTTCTCCAACCACTTTCGGAAACACACACACGCACGCACGCACGCACGCACGGACGCACACACACACACACACACACACACACACACACACACACACACACACACACACACACACAAGCCTGCATGCAAGCACACGTACTAAACATGATCCATAATCGCCCACTCTCACTTATGCACAGCCTAATACATGCGAAGCATGCTAACTGTCTAGAACCATCCATTATGGTTTGTTATAACGTACTACTGGTAGACCATTGCAAATACGTGGTAGCAGCACAACAACTGTATCTGAATACGCAATGATAAACTGGCATCAGCAGGGAAATGACTTCATGTTTACTTCCAGTTGGTAACACAGCCCATCAAACCATAACAGGTTATTATCAGGGCTGTACCAATGGAGTAACCTA
>JADBJO010014603.1:43794-75753 GCA_016801955.1 Conus betulinus
AATTATTAACAATAAAGTGTCCCTTGTATAGATGGATATCACTTGCAGCGGTGTGGTAGACCTTTGCAGTTCTCGATTTTTCTCTAAAGTGTTCTGGCCATTGGTGCCTTCATTACTGGGGTTGGTGCACTAATTCCCACCGTTTTTGGTGGAGCCCTTCCTTGTTCTGTGGGCAGGGCTCCCCGTCTGCTCCCCGCCTTGCCACACCGCTAGCGCGTTGAGATATCCCTGCAGTGGGCTGGTCCTGCAGGACTTCCGTTCCTTTCGGCATTCCCTGGGATGGATTCTCTGGAAGCTTGGGGCACCGCCGTGTTGTCTCGTTGATGTGGGATGTCCTAGGTGATGAAGTGCAATGGTCCTCTGGTAGACTGGCACCGATTCCTGCACAGCAGTCAGATTTTATGGTCTGCCAGAAAAAACACACACACACACACACACACACACACACACACACACACACACACAAATACCTCAGATTACAGTCTGACGAAGTAGAAGTCGCTAAACCAACGAGATAGACAATGATGTAAGACATGAAATCTTAGGAAAAATGTCCATGAACACCAAGAATAAAGAAGACAAAAAATTCTATGAAACGAGACAAGACTCTGGAGAAAATACCCTTAAACCCAAGGATCAGGGCTAAGCCGTAATAAAGGCTAATCGATCGTATCAAAATGAGGCATTACACACTTCACACGAGCGATATGAAAGAACAGTAAATCCTACGAAAGGACACTAGTCTATGAAAGAAAGGGACTACAAACCCAGTGACATAAAAACACAACAACAACAACAACAACAACAACACCACACACACACACACACACACACACACACACGACAATACGCTTTTTTGATAGAAGGCTGCAAACGTTTAAAATGGACTCGTAACCATCACCGAAAAAAGACCCAAAACTTAATGGTATGAGGACACTCAAGCCTGTGAACCTGATGAGAAGGCGAAATAAAAAGACAATCATGAAAAAACAAAACCACGGAATACTAAACCCTATACAAGGATATCAACAACACCCACTCTATCTGAAAGACGACACTAAATTCTACGAAAGGAGGATTCCTGAGGATCAATGGACAATCAGATCATGAGGTGCCAAGTGCGCACTAGGGACTATGTCAGAAGTTCCAAGGTCCTTCCAAAGGAGCTCGGCCCCAAAGGATCTGAAAACATGCGTCCATGGTCCAGACCCCTGAATCATCAGCCCTGCTGCATAGCTGCAGTCAGCCTTTCATTCCATTCCAGAAAATATTCCTCTGGTACTCTTTATGTTTTGTATCCTTGTTCCACGGATGTGGGTATCGTAAACCAGAGCAACAGACATTAAATGCTGAAAAACAAAAACTTAAACCCCTCCAGCATAAGCCACATAAATCTTTGAATGAAGGAGACACAAAAGATTAAAAAACTAAAACCTGTGAATGAAGTGAAAGCTCGCTATGCCCCGTGAAGAATGGTATCTATTCCTTTGAACGAAGAAGGCATAAAACCTGGATAAGAAGACACTAAATCCTGTGAATGTAGAAGACACAAAATCCTCTGCGACACACACACACACACACACGCGCGCGCGCGCGCGCGCGCATGCACCTGAAAGAAGACACTGACCCCCCTCCCCCCAAAAGATCTCTATACAAGACGATCCTAAACCTACGACAGACCACTGAACTATGACAGGAAAAGAACGCAACACTCACATAAGTGCAGGTGAGGGAAGAAAGAAGATTAGAAGAGTAACAGTGGTACTCGCCTGGTAATCAACCATATTGCCCGAGTTCTCTTTTTTTTTTTTTTTTTTTTTTTTTTTTTTTGCTGTCCCCAATCTCTGCGCCACCTCAGAGGCAGTGCACCCACGCCGCTCATTCCGACACCCGTCCACAGCCACAGCCCGGTCGGCCCCGCCGCAGCCCCGGCACAGCAATCCACGGGGAGCAGTCAATGTCAAGTCGTCTAGAGGCAACCCACCGGAGGAGACACTGCACAGGCGCCGAGTCACTTCGGTGGTGTTCAGTGGCGCCTGTTCTGATCTAACATACAGGACACCAGCTACTAAGCCCCCTACTGACGACAATAACTGCTTAGTCGCGGAGCCGGCATGAGTGAGCTCTCCCTCCGGAGGGCGCCACCACGTCCGTCCAACGACAGCCCCCATGGACTCGCCGATGCCGGTGACCCCGACGGAACCAAACCAAGGCCACAGACGTGGAGAGGACATCGAAACTGAGGTCACCATGAGAGTAGGGCATGAAGGGCCGCAGATCTTGAGATTTTTTTTTTAATGCTGATCGATGAGAATGAGAATGATTAAGATGATGCTACGGATTTCCATTTGGGTCTGAGACTACATGACAGGGCTGTACTCCACGCTTCCTTTCATAATATATCCTGGCGTCAACCAGGCCCGAGAGATACAGGCACCTGCAGTGTTGGTCAGGAAATTTGAGCAACACTCTCAGAAAAGCATCCATTAAGTGGATGAAACTCGACTGTGTGGTCCCAGTCTTCCCAACTGAGTCCGCAGCAAACTCAACTCTGGGTAGGAGCTGGTCGGGGCAGAAAAAACCCACATGACTCTGATGGGATTCGAACCCGCGACCTCCCAGCCGGGAGTCCGCGACGCTAACCACACTTCGCCACGGCGGCTGGAGCCCGAGTTCTCTTGTTCTGGTCTTTGTTTTCCACGGCTGTTCCTTGACCCTGTTGAAATTAGCATCCATATTCTTTCAACATTTACCTTTCATAACTCTAAATCCCAAGTTCGGCAAATCTTTCGTAGGAAGTTTTTTTTCGCTTGCCATCTGACTTTTAAAATACGCAGTATCATTTGAACAATGTAAAAGCTTTCAACGATCTTCCATACCAGAGGAACAGAGTATTACATTGCTTCGACTCTTTCCATGTTATACATAGCTTAAATAAATTGCTATAGACTAACTGAACACTTACGAATTTCACTGTAGGAATATTTAATAACATTTCCTGCCAGCGATTTCATTGAAATAATTAACAGATCAAAGCTTCCCACAACACACACACTCTCTCTCCCTCTGTGTGTGTGTGTGTGTGTGTGTGTGTGAGAGAGAGAGAGAGAGAGAGAGAGAGAGAGAGAGAGAGAGAGAGAGAGAGAGAGAGAACGCGTGTATGAAGAAACTTATTTACACTATTCCTTACCCTTGCCAGCGCATCCTGAAGCGGATTGGTCGGGCAGGGCTTGACATGTATTTCTGCATGTATTCCACTGGCAATGGATTCTTTGAAAGTTCGTAATACCACCGCGTTGAACACGTCGACAATCTAACATCCCGTCCCTGGATATGTAGGTCCTTGGTGAAAATGCTGGACGTCTTTGGTGGTGGTGGGTTGTAGTGGAAGATGCAGCACAGTGGTCTGCTGGTGGAGTTGGTACCGAATATCCGTACCTCTGTGACCTTCCAAAAATACAAAGCTTTCGATTAGGTTTTAAAAAAGACCTAACATTGCCATAACAAAGAAACTGGAGGCTATGAAAGAAGACACTAGACCCTATCAAAGAAGGATAACTCAGTGAATAAAGCTAAAGTCTAGAAGAGATAGTCTATTCCTATGAGCAAGAAGCCTTAACGCTTTGAAAGAAAATTGCACCAAACAGTATGAACTCAACGGTACGATGAAAGGGGGATATTAAGAATTAACGAAGAAGTTACCAAACCTAAAGCCAGAAACGTACTGTAAATCCCACGGATGAACGACACATTATTAAAGGAAGAAAACTGATCATATCAAAGGGCAGCATAAAAGGACAGTAAACAACGAAAAAAAGGGGAAACTGTGCGCTTAATGGAAGGACATCAAACCCGTTCCAAAAACAAATGACCTTACATTGAAAAGAGGACACCTAACCTCAAGTTCAAAGACACTTAACCGTGCAAAGAGACGACACTAAAACGAATTCTAGTTGGACACTAAACCCTGTGTGATGAAGACACTACAACGAGTAAGACGATGAACGTCTCGGTAAGAGGACACTTAGACGAATAAGAGAGAGAGGACATTAGAACAGATGTCTGGAAGACACTTCATCCTACGGAATGAGCACACTAAAACAAGCAAGAGAGGGGAAGGCAGACACAGAATGCAACAGAAAAATGATAAATCTCACAAAAGGGAGGGCTCTATACTATATGATCTAGGACTACTGACGCCTGTGACACGCGGATACTACACCTGCTGCAAGAATGTCGTGAAACCCTCGATAAGACGCTTTATCCCGTGAAGACACACAAACCCCGAGGATTCTAACCGTGTAAAAGAACATTTGAAAGATAACATCCAGTTGTGTGAATTAAGTATCAAACCGTAAGGAATTAGACTCAAACTGACTCGTTCATTTCTATGCCAGACATTCTATGGATTAAGGGATACTAAGATCAGGAGGTACCAGGTGCGCACTAGGAAACAGTTCAGGAAGAGAATCAAGACTTCCTCAACAGCTCTGCAGCTCAACCCCTAAGGATCTGAAAACATGCGTCCATGTTCCCAGATCCCTGGATCATCAGATCTGCGACACAGATGGAGTTGGCCTTTCATATCTTCCTGGAAAACATTCCCTCTGGTACCCCCTCTTTTGTATATCCTTGCTCCACAGAAAACTGATACAGCGAATCAGACCAACAATGCTGGTCACAGAAACGACAGACACTTGACACTAGAAAAGGCTTTGCATCCCGTAAAAAAGGTACACTAGCCTGTAAACCAAGAGAACTCTAATCCCGGGAAACAGCATACAAGATCTGTGAATCAAGCGGACAAACCTGTGACAAAGACGACACCAAATCCTTTGCGTGAAGGCGATATTAAAATGTGGAATAGACACGACATCCTGTGTACGAAGTATACAGTAAATCCGTCAAAAAAAGAAGACAAAACCCACCTGCACGAAGACACCCAACCCACTCCACTCTTCTCCCAAAGAGGCAAGAACTAAACTCTATATAACAATGTTTTTAACCTATGACAGACCACTGAACTATGAATTAGGAACACAAAACTAATAGCGCAAAAAATTGAAGAAGTAGAGGGAGAGACGAGAAGTAGATGAACACCGCCATAATTTTCCTTGTTACCAGCAGCCTTCCCCAAGTTGACTTGTGCTGGTGTCTGTTTTCCACGGCTGTTGATGCCGGAGTCCCTCGCCTGTTGACGTAAACTTACATTTTGTCTTGTAATATTTGACCTTCTGTAGAAAATTGTGATCTATTTAAAGTCAGCGAGTAATCTAGTTTTAGTAAATGAAGTTTCAGGTGGGGAGGGAGGTGGGGATCTCTTCATCAGACAAGATTTTAGACAACACGATGTATTATGTGAAAAATATCAAACCTTTCAATGATATACACCAACACACTGACTGTAGTATTGCATCCTTCCACCTCCCTTTACAGAGCTTATGAGAACAAGACAACTGGATGTTCAGTGAAGGAACATTTAGCGGTTTATTTTATGGCGTTGACAAGTGAAATTACTAACAGATCAACGTTTCCCTCCCTCTCTGTGCGCGCGTGTGAACGTGAGTGAATGTGCGAGTGCGCTTGTTTGCTTACGTGCGTGCGAGCGCATGTGAGAGCATGATGTGTGCGCGATTTGAATGCTGTTACAAGTGTGACCGAGTGCTTGATATTGTGTGTGTGTGTGTGTGTGTGTGTGTGTGTGTGTGTGTGTACACGCGCGCGCGCTTACGTTTGTGTCTGTGTGTGCGCGCATGTGTGTGGAGAAGGCTCCTTATCTACATTGCTCCTTGCCGTTGTCAGCACATTCTGGAATAGGCTGGTCCAGTACAGCTCGTTTTCCTGCCTGCTTCCCACGGCGAATGGATTCCGCGGAAGCTTGTAATAACGCTGCGTTGACGATCTGACTAACATCCCGTCCCTGACTTGTAGGTTCTTGGTGAGGATGCTGAATGTCTTTGGTGAGGATGTTGGTTGTATCGGAAGATGCAGCACAGTGGTGTGCTGGTGGACTAGGTACCAAATCCCATACCTCCATGACCTGCCCAAAAGCAAAGCCTTAGATCAGGTTCTAACCAAGATTTAATCAGGTCGTAACACAAAAGAAGACACTAAACCCATTAAAGTGGGATAAACTGGTGAATAGTCTAAGTCTTAGAAGAGATATTCTGATCCTATGAAAAAACTGACGCTTAACTGGAGAGGAAACCTGACCTCAGATTCAAAAAGACAAAACCCGGCAAAGAATGTGCACTGATATAAGTAATAGGAAGATACTAAACCTGGTGCACAGAGGAAACTTAAATGAATAAGATGAGGTGCTTCCGCTGTCTGAAAGTGAACACTTTGATGAATAAGAGTTTACATTAGATCCAATGTCAGGAAAGTACTAAACCCCACGAAAATCTAACCTTGAAACCAATAAGAGGATTCTAAACCGTGTAAAATAACTGTTGAATAACAATTCTATGAAATAAGGGTATTAAAACCTAGCAAAGGATTCTCAAGTTGACTCGTTGATTGCCGTGTCAGACATTCTGTAGATTGAGAGATACTATGATTAGGAGGTACCAGGTGCGCACTAGGGAATATTTCAGGAACAGGATCAAAGAGTCGCTCATCAGCTCTGCAGTTCAGCCCAAAACGATCTGAAAACATGCGTCCATGTTCCAGATTCCTCATCATCAGACCTGCTACATAGCTGGAGTCGGACTTTCCGGAAACATTCCCTCTGGTACCCCCTGTTTTGTATCCTTGTTCCACAGAAAACTGATATAGGAAAACCAATGCAACCATGCTGGTTACAGAAAAGACAGGCACTCATCGCTAGAAAGGAAGGCTTTAAGCCCTATGGAAGAAAGCACATAAGCCTGTAAATACAGATAACTCTAATCTCGGGAACCAACACACTAAGATCTCTGAATCAAGACACAAAACTCTGACAAAGATGGCGCCAAGTCCTTCAAGCGAAGATGATCATTAACTCTGGAAAAGACGGTACACCCTTTGTGCAAAGACGACAATAAATCTGTCAAAATGGGCGACGCTAAACTGCTGCAAGAAGACATCCACCCACCCACCCTCCTCCCCCCAGGACCCAAGAATTAAACTCTATACAAGAACGTTTCTACCTGTGACAGACCACCTAACTGTACAAGAACAGGAACACAAAACTAAAAAGAAGTGCAGGAAATGGAAAGTCGAAAGAGACAAGAAGTAGAACACCACCACAACTTCCCTTGTTACCAGCAGCCTTTCCCCAACCTAAGTTGTGCCTTGTCCATCTTCCACGGCTGTTGATGCTGGAATTCCTCGCCTGTTGACATACCCATTTTTTTTCTTCTAACATTTGATTTCTGTGGAAACAATTCTGGTTCACTAAAATCTGCAGGTAGGTTAGGTTTATTTCATGAAGTTTCTCCGAGGTTTTTTTTTTTTCTCTTTATCGCATAATACTTTAAAGAAAAAAAAAAAAACAATATATAAAACTTTTCCATGAAGTTCTATACCGAAACACCAGAGCAGTATTATATCCTTCTACTTTCCGTTTAAGATCAACATTTCCCAGCGCGCGCGCGCGCGCGCGTTGTGTGTGTGTGTGTGTGTGTGTGTGTGTGTGTGTGCGCGCGCGCGCGCGCGCGTGTAGGAATGCGTCTCCTTATGTACACTGCTCCTTGCTGTTGTCAGAGCATCCTGAAGTGGGCTGGTCCAGTAGGGCTTGTACTCCTGCCTGCTTTCCACTGCGTTATCGATTCTTTGGAAGCTTGTAAAACTGCCCCGTTAAAAACGTTGACGTTCTTACCAATCTCCCGTTCCTTGATATGTAGGTACTTGGTGATGATGGTGGATGTCTTTGGTGATGATGTTGGTTCTATTGGAAGATGCAGCACAATGGTGTACTAGTAGACCTGGTGCCAAATCCTACACCTCCATGACCTGCCAAAAGACAAAACCTCAGATTAGGTTCTAACAAAGACCTTATAAAGTTGTAACACACTGCAAACACTAGTGTCTAGAAAGGAAGACACCAGACCCTACGAAAAGTAGGACATATCCACGAATAAAGCCTTAGTCCAGAAGAGATATTCTAATCCTATGAAAAAGAAGACTTGACACTTTGAAAGATTCCACTAAACGGTATGATGATAGAGGGATATTATGCACCATCAACGAAGAGGATACTAAACCCAATGCCAGAAACGTTCTGTAAAAGCATATTAAAGAACAACGGATCATTTGAAAGGGCAGCGTAAACCTTACACAAAGACACGGATCATAAGAAAGTGGAAACCGTAAAACTTGAGAACACAGCAATCCCATTTAAGACACTTCAGTTTAAAAAAGGAATACCTGACATTAAGTTCAAAGACACTAAACCTTTGCAAGAAACTACGCTAAAACAAATAATAGGACGACACTAAACCCTGTGCAAGAAAGACACTCAAACAAGTTAGACAAGAACCCTCAACTCTCTGAAAGAGGAAACTTAGACGAAAAAGACAGGACATTAGATCAGATGTCAGGAAAACACTTAACACTTTGGAAAGATAACACTGGAACAAATAAGAGGGGGAAAGGCAAAAACCTAACGCAACAGAACAATACTACTAATCTCGCAAAAGGCGAACGATAAACCGACATAAGGGATACTGAAGCCTGTGATACGGGGATACTAAACTTTCTGAAACGTCATTAATCCCTTAAAAACACGCTTTATCCCATGTAAACACACAAAACCAGAGGAATCTGAACCGTAGAAAAGAACTTTTGAAAGATAATATCCAATTTTATCAAATAAGTGTATCCTAACGTAGGAATAAAACTCAAATTGACTCGTTATTTTCTGTCAGGCTTTCTGTAAATTAAGGGATACAAATATCAGGAGGTACCAGGTGCGCACTAGGGAATATTTCAGGAGAGAGAATCAAAGATTTCAATAGCTCTGCCCCAAAGGATCTGAAAACATGCGTCCATGTTTCAGATCCCTGAATCATCAGGCCCGCTACACAGCTGGAGTCGGCCTTTCCAGAAAGCATTCCCTCTGGTACCCCCTCTTTTGTATCCTTGTTCCACAGAAAACCGATACAGGAAATCAGGGCAACCATGCTGGTCACAGAAAAGACAGATGACGCTAGAAAAAAAAGGCTTTGAACCCCATGAAAAAAGCAAAGAGAACTCTAATCCCGGGAAAGAGCATACCAAGACCTGTGAATCAAGAAAAACACAAACCTCTGACAAAGATGACACCAGGTCGTCGTTTGAGTGAAGACGTTAAATCTGGAAAAGACACTACATCCTGTGTACGAGGTAGACACTAACTAAATACATCAAAAAAAAGAGACGCTAAATACCTACAAGAAGACGCCCAACCTCCCCAACTCCACTCTTCTCCCAAAGACGCTAGAACTTAACTCTTATATAGGAATGTTTTTAACCTATGACAGACCACTGGGCAATAAATCACGAACACAAAACCTAAAACAGGTGCAGGAAACGGAAGAAGTAGAAAGAGAAAAAAGTAGAGGAACACCACAACTTTCCTTGTTACCAACAGTCTCCCCTCAAGCTGGTTCGTGCTGGTGTTCGTCTTTTACGGCTGTTGATGTGGGAGCTCCTCACCTGTTGACAGTTTTGTTTCTAAAGTCCGACTTACTGTGAAAATTGTGATCCATTTAAGTCAGCAAGTAGTCTAGTATTACTTCATGAAGTTTTTTGTTGTTGTTTTTTTTTGTTTTTTGTTTTTTTTTTGGGGGTGGTGGTGGTGGGGGGGGGGGGGGGGTTCTCTTAATCAAACAATACTTTAGTTACCATGTTTTTACGTGAAAAATATAAGGCCTTTCGACGACCTTCAACACGAAAATATTTGTAGTATAGCATCCTTCCACTTTCCATTTTTATAGCTTATGAGAGTGCTGTGAACGAACAGGACAACTGGATTTTCAGTGAAGGAACATTTAGTGACGTATTTTATGGCGTTGGCAAGTGAAGTTACTAACTGATCAATATTTTCCCCTCTCTCTCTCTCTCTCTCTCTCTCTGCGTGTGTGGATGTGCGCGCTTGCTCACGTGCGTGTGTATGTGATAATGTGATTTGTGAGCGATTTCAATGCGATTATGATTGTGATTAGACCGATTTCTTAATTGATTGATTGTGTGTGTGTGTGTGTGTGTGTGTGTGTGTGTGTGTGTGAGCGCGCGCGTGCGCGCGCGTGTTTGTGTATGTGAGTGTGCGTGTATGCGTGCCCGGACACGTCTATATCTGTGTGTGCATGCGTGCGTGCATGTGTGGAGAAGGCTCCTTATCTACACTGCTTGCTGTTAACAGCGCATCCTGAAGTGGGCTGGTCCAGTGGGGCTTGTATTCCTGCCAGCTTCCCACTGCGAATGGATTCTGTGGAAACTTGTAATAACGCCGCGTTGAACACGTTGACGATCTGACCAACATCCCGTCCCTGACTTGTCGGTCCTTGGTGAGGATGCTGGACGTCCTTGGTGAGGATGCTGGATGTCTTTGGTGAGGATGCTGGTTGTATCGGAAGATGCAGCACAGTGGTGTGCTGGTAGACTTGGTACCGAATTCCATTCCTCCATGACCTGCCAAAAACCAACACGTTAGATTAGGTTCTCACAAAGATTTAATAAGGTCATAACACAAAAGAAAACCACACTAGAGTCTATGAAAGAAGACACTGGACCCATGAAAGAACAATATTTTTAATCGGCGGATAGTCTCAGTCCCAGAGGAGATATTCTGATCCTCTGAAACTTAGACGCTTACGTTTAACTGCAGGGAACCTGACCTCGGATTCAAAAACATAAAACCCAGCTAAAAGAGTGCACTAAAATAGGAAGAGATTAAAACACGGTGCACAGAGAAAACTTACATGCATAAGATGAGGAGTTTCCACTGTGTGAAAGACACTTTGATGAACAAGAGAGGACATTAGATCCCATGTCAGGAAGACACTTATCCCCATGAAAAGAGGACATTAAAACCAATAAGAGGGGGAAAGACAGACACTTAACGCAATGGGAAAAAGATACAAAATCTCATAAAAGGCAAGCTAAAACATGTAATGTAAGGGACACTGAATACTGTGAAAGAGGATTCTAAACCCTTCTGAAAGAATGCCATTAATTGCTTAAAAAGACGTCGTGCCCCATGAAGGCACACAAAACCTGAGGATTCTAGACCGTGTAAAAGAACTGATGAATACTAACAATGCTATGAAATAAGGGTATTAAAACCTAGCAAAGGATTCTCAAGATGACCCGTTAATTGCCGTGTCAGACATTCTGTGGACTGGGATACTAAAATTAGGAGGTACAGGTGCGCACTAGGGAATATTTCAGGAACACGATTAAAGACTTCCTCATCAGCTCTGCAGCTCAGCCCAAAAATCTGAAACATGCGTCCATGTTCCAGATTCCTCAATCATCAGACCTGCTACATAGCCGGAGTCAGACTTTCCGCAAAACATTCCCTCTGGTACCCCCTGTTTTGTATCCTTGTTCCACAGAAAACTGATATAGGAAATCAATGCAACCATGCTGGTCACAGAAAAGACAGACACGTCGCTAGAAAGGAAGCTTTAAGCCCTATGGAAGAAAGACACATAAGCCTGTAAATACAGAGAACTCTAATCCCGAGAAACAACACACTAAGATCTGTGAATCAAGACACAAAACTCTGACAAAGATGACTCCAAGTCCTTCGAGCGAAAATGGTAATTAACTCTGGAAAAGAAGACGCTACATCCTGTGTGCGAAGTTGACACTAAATCCCCTCAAAAATGAGACGCTAAAGTGCCTGCAAGAAGATATCCCCCCTCCTACCCCCTAACACCCAGGAATTAAACTGTATATAAGATCGTTTTCAACCTGTGACAGACCACTGAACTATACAAGAATAAGAACACAAAACTAAAAGAAGTGCAGGAAATAGAAGTGAAAAGAGAGGTGAAGAAGTGGACAAACACAACCACAACTCTCCTTGTTACGGCAGCCTTCCCCAACTTCAGTTTTGCCTTGTCCTTCTTCCTCGGCTGTTGATGCTGGAGGTCCTAGGCTGTTGTTGACATAACCATGTTTTCCAACATTTAATTTCCTGTGCAAACAATTCTGATTCACTAAAATCAGCAGCAGTTTAGGTATATTTTATGAAGTTTCTCAGAGTTTTTTTTCCCTCTTCGCCGCAGAATACTTTAGCAAACAGAATATATAAAACCTCTCCACGACGTTCTATACCAAAACGCCAGTGCAGTATCACATCCTTCTGCTTTCCATTTTCATAGCCATTTACACGAACTGTAAGCGAACAAGACGCTTCCATTTTTAAAGACCGAATTTCAAGAAAATTTTTATACATTGACAACGTAATTAACAGATCAACATTTCCTTTCTCTCTCTCTCTCTCTCTCTCTCTCTGTGTGTGTGTGTGTGTGTGTGTGTGTGTGTGTGTGCGTACGTGCAGGAATATGTCTCCTTATGTAGTACACTGCTTCTTGCCGTTGTCAGAGCATCCTGAAGTGGGCTGCTCCAGTAGGGCGTGTATTCCTGCCTGCTTCCCACTGCGAATGGTTTCTTTGGAAGCTTGTAATATACTGCTGCATTGAACACGGTGACTTTCTTACTCCCCGTTCCTTTACATGCAGGTGCTTGGTGAGGACGGCGGATGTCTTTGGTGAGGATGCTGGTTATATTGGAAGATGCAGCACAATGGTGCGCTGGTATACTTGGTGCCAAATCTTATCTGCCATGATCTGCCAAAAGACAAAGCCTTAGATCACGTTCTAACAAAGACCTATTAAGGTAATAACACACACAAAAAAAACACTCAGGCTAGAAAAGAAGACACCAGACTCTACGAAAGAATAAACCAGTGAATAAAGCCTTAGTCCAGAAGAGATATTCTGATCCTATGAAAGAGAAGACATAATACTTTGAAAGATTGCACTAAGCGGTATGATGAATGGGGGGGTATTATGCGCTATCAACGAAGAGGATGCTAAACCTACAGCAGAAACGTTCTGCAAATCCTACAGATGGAAGGCACATTCAAGCATATTAAAGAACAATTGATCATATGAAAGAGCAGCGTACACTTTACAAAAACACTCTAAACCATAAGAAAGTGGAAACCGTAAACTTAATGAGAGGGCATCAATCCCATTTAAAAGAAACTCGAGTTTAAAAAGAGAATACCTGTCATTAAGTTCAAAGGCACTAAACCTTGGTGAAAAACTACACTAAAATAATGGAATGACGCTACACCCTGGCAAGAAAGATACTGAATCGAGTTAAACAAGCACCCTTAACTCTGTGAAAGAGGATACTTAGACGAATAAGAGAGGACATCAGATCCGATGTCAGTAAGATACTTAACACTTTGAAAGAGAGCACTGAAACAAATAAGGGGAAAGGCAAAAACCTAACGCAACATAACAATGATACTAATCTCACAAAACTAGAACGCTTAACTATCTGATATAAGGGATACTAACGTCTGTGATATGTGGATACTACATTTTCTAAAAGAACGTCATTAATCCCTTAAAAACACACTTTATCCCATGTAGGCACACAAAACCCGAGGAATCTGAACCGTATAAAAGAACGTTTGAATTATATCTAATTTTGTGAAATAAGTGTATCCAAACGTAGGAATAGAATAAACCTCAAATGGACTCATTTTGTATGTCAGCATTTCTGTAGATTAAGGGATACTATGATCAGGAGGTACCAGGTGCGCACTAGGGAATATTTCAGGTAGGGGAATCAACAGCTCTGCAGCTCAGCCCCCAAAGATCTGAAAAACATGCGTCCATGTTTCAGATCCCTGAATCATCAGACCAGCTACATAACTGGAATCAGCCTTTTCAGAAAACATTCCCTCTGGTACCCACCTCTTTTGTATCCTTGTTCCACAGAAAACTGATACAGGTGATCAGGGCAACCGTACTGGTCACAGAAAAGACGGGCACTTGACGCTACAAAGAAGGCTTTAAACCCATGAAAGAAAGGTACATTAGCCTGTAAACAAAGAGAACTCTAATCCCACGGAAAAGCATACCAAGATCTATGAATCAAGAAGACACAAAACTCTGACAGACAAAGGGACACCAGGTCGTTTGAGTGAAGACGTTAAATCTGGAAAAGACACTACATCCTGTGTACGAGGTAGACACTAAATACATAAAAAAAGAGACGCTAAATACCTTCAACGAGACGCCCAACCTTCCCCCCATTTCACTCTTCTCCCAAAGACGCAAGAACTAAACTCTATACAGGATTGTTTTTTAACCCATGACAGACCACTGAACTATAAATTAGGAACACAAAAATTAAACCAAGTGCAGGAAACAGAACAAAGTAGAACGAGACGAACTGAAGTAGGAACCACCACCACAACTTTCCTCGTTACCATCATACTTCCAAGCTGGTTCGTGCTGGTGTTCGTCTTTTACGGCTGTTGATGTCGGAGCTCCTCACCTGTTGACAATTGTTAAGTTTCTAACATCCGACTTCTTGTAAAAATTGTGATCCATTTAAGTCAGCAAGTAGTCTAGGATTACTTAACGATGTTTTGGGGCGTTTTCTCGTATGCAACGATTACTTTAGTTAACATGTTTTTTTTCACGTGAAAATATAAACCCTTTCGACGATCTTCAACACGAAAACAATATTTGTAGCATTGCAACATTCCACTTTCCCTTTACATAGCGTATGAGAATGCTTTAAACGAACAGGACAACTGGATTTTCAGTGAAGGAACATTTAGCGACTTATATTTGATCACACTGGTTCGCAGTGAAGTTATAAACGGATCAATATTTCCTTTCTCTTTCTCTCTGTGCAAGTGTGTGTGAATGCGTGAATGTGCGCGCTTGCTTACGTGCGTGTGTATGCGATAGTGTGATGTGTGTGCGCGATTTGAATATGATTAGACTAAGTGCTTAATTGATTGTGCGCGCGCGCGCGCGCGCGTGTGTGTGTGTGTGTGTGTGTGTGTGTGAGTGTGTGTGTGTGCACGCGCGCGCGAGTTATGTCAACATTTTGCTTTGAAATGGTACACCGATACTTTTACATCACGCCAATTGCAAAACTAAACAAAATGGTGTGAAAATAGAAAAAAAAAAGCAGTGTGTGTGTGTGTGTGTGTGTGTGTGTGTGTGTGTGTGTGCGCGCGCGCGCGCGCGCACGTCTACATCTGTGTGTGCATGCGTGCGTGCCTGTGTGGAGAAGGCTCCTTATTTACACTGCTCCTTGCTGTTGTCAGCGCATGCTAGAATAAACTGGTCCAGTAGGGCTTGTATTCCTGCCTGCTTCCCACTGGGAATGGATTCTATGGAAGCTTGTAATACCGCCATGTTGAACACGTTGACGATCCGACACCCCGTCCCTGACTTGTAGGTCCTTCATGACGATGCTGGATGTCTTTGGTGAGGATGCTGGTTTATCGGAAGATACAGCACGGTGGTGTGCTGGTAGGCTTGGTACCGGATGCCATACTTCCATGACCTGCCAAAAAACAAAGCCTTAGTGCAGGTTCTAACAAAGACCTAATAAAGTCATAACACACACAAGAACCCTCTAGAGGCTCTGAAAAAAGACACTAGACCATATGAAAGAGGGACAAACCGGTAAATGAAGTCCAAGTCCCAGAAGAAATGCTCTAATCCTATGGGAAAGATGCTTACGTTTAAGGCACGGAAACAGGACCTCAAGTTCAAAGACACTAAACCTGGCGAAGAAAGTGCACTGAAACAAATTACAGGAACATACTAAACCTGGTGCACGGTGGAAACTCAAAACGAATAAGAGGAGCCTCCACTGCCTGAAAGAAGACACTTGGATGAATAAGAGAGACGACAGGTCCAGTGTCAGGAAGACACTAAACCCCATGAAAAGAGGATACTAAAACCAGACAGACACTTAACGCAATGGAAAAAGATACAAAATTCCATAAAAGCTGAACGCTAAAGCATCTAATTTAAGAGATACTGAGCACTGTGAAAGAGGATTCTATACTTTCTGAAAGAATGTCATTAATCACTTAAAAAGATGCTGTATCCTATGAAGGCACACAAAACCAGAGGATTCTAAACCGTGTAAAAGAACAGTTGATGGATAACGCTTATATTTCATGAAATGAGAGTAGTGAAACCTAGCGAAGGATTCTCAGTTGAGTCGTTGACTTCTGTGTCAGGTTTTCTGTGGATTAAGAGATACTAAGATCAGGAAGTACCAGGTGCGCACTAGGGAATATTTAAGGAACATGATTAAAGACTTCCTCGTCAGCTCTGCAGTTCAGCCCCGAACGATCTGAAAACATGCGTCCATGTTCCAGATTCCTAAATTATCAGATCTGCTACATAGCTGGAGTTAGCCTTTCAGGAAAGCATTCCCTCTGGTACCCCTCTTTTGTATCCTAGTTCCACAGAAAACTGACATAGGAAATCACGGCAACCATGCTGGTTACAGAAAAGACAGGCACGTCATGCTGGAAAAGGTTGCAAGCCCTGCGGAAGGCAGGCACATAAGCCTGTAAAAAAATATAGAGATCTTTAATCCTAGGGAACAACACGTTAAGATCTGTGAATCAAGAGGACACAAAACTCGACAAAGATGACACCAAGTTCTTTGCGTGAAGATGACATCGACTCTGGAAAAGACATTACACCCAGAGTACGTAGAAGACACTAAATCCGTCCAAAAAGATGACGCTAAACTGCCTGCAAGAAGACATCTACCCCCCCCCCCCCTCCAACCTTTCTCTTATGACCCAGGAATTAAACTCTGTATAAGCACGTTTTTAACTTATGACAGCCAGTGAACTGGGAAAGAACAGGGAACACAAACCAAAAGAAGAGCAAGAAATGGAAGAAGTAGAAAGAGAGGAGAGAGAAATGGATGAACACCACCACAACTTTCCTTGTTACCAGCAGCCTTCCCCAACTTGGCTTGTATCCGTCCGTGTCCGTCTTCCACGGCCGTTGATGCTGGAATTCCTTGCCTGCTGACAAAGTTTTTCTTCTTCCAACATTTGATTTTCTGTGTAAATAATTCCGATTCCCTTAAGTCAGCAGGTAGGTTAGGTATACTTTGTGAGGTTTCTGCGTTTCTCCTTTTTTATCGGATAATACTTCAGATACCACGACGAATCATGTGAGCAGTACAAAACCTTTCAACGATCTTCTGTACCAAAATCCGAGAGCACTATTACAGCATTCCACTTTCCATTTACACAGCTTTACAAACGAGCTAGAAACGGACAGGACACCTCCATTTTCAGTGAATGAGCATTTAGAAAATTATTTCCTGACACTGACAAACTAATGAACAGAACAGTTTCCCCCCCCTCTCTCTCCCTCTCTCTCTCTATGTGTGCGTGCGCGCGCGCGCGCGCGCGTGTGTGTATGTGTGTGTGTGTATATGTGTGTGTGTACGCGTGTGTGTGCGCGCGTGTATGTGGGAATACGTCTTATCTACACTGCTCCTTGCCGTCATCAGAGCATCCTGAAGTGGGCTGGTACAGAAGGGCTTGTATTCCTGCCTGCTTCCCACTGCGAATGGATTTTTTGGAAGCTTGTAATACTGCCGCGTTGAACACGTCGACAATCTGACTAATTTCCCTTCTCTGGATATGTAGGTCCTTGGCGAGGATGCTAGTTGTACCGGAAGATGCAGCACAATGGGGTGTTGGTAGACCTAGTATACGGTACAGAATCCCATACCTCCATCACCTGCAAAACGACAAAGATTTGCATCAGGCTCTAACAAAGACCTTACGTCAGAACACACAAAAATAGACGCTATGAAAGAAGACACTAGACCCTACGAAACAGGGATAAAAAAAGTGAATACGCCATGGTCTAGAAGAGATACTCTAATTCTACGAAAACGAAGACTTTTTAAGACTTTGAAAGATTGTACTAAACGGTTTGATGAAAGCGGGATATGACACCCTGTCAAGGAAGCGGATGCTAAAACAACGCTGGGAACCTACCGTAAATCGTCCCGATGGAAGGCACAATAACACCTATTAAATGAGAACTGATCATATGAAAAGAGCAACATAAACCGACAAAAAGACACTAAACCATAAGAAAGTGGAAATCGTAAACAAAACGAGAGGACATCAATCCCGTTCATAAAAGACACTCGAGTTAAATAAAAAAAATGAATGCCTGTCATTAAGCTCAGAGACACCAAACCTTGCTAAAGACGACAGTAAAACGAATAATAGGGAGGCACTAAACCTTGTGGAATAAAGACACTGAAACGCGTTAGACAAGCATCCTCAACTCTCTGAGACGATAATTAGACGAATAAAAGAGGACATTAGATCCGATGTCAGAAAGACACTTGACATTTGGAAAAGAGAACACTGAAACAAATCAGAGAGGGAAAGGCAAAAAATTAACGCAACAGAAAAACAATACTAAATCACAGAAAAAGGTTAGCGTAAACTATCGGACATAAGGGATTTGAAGCCTGTGTAACAAAGATACTAAACTTTCTGAAAGAGTGTCATTAATCGCTTAAAAAGACGCTTTATCCTAAGAAGGTACACAAAACCAGAGGATTCTAAACCGTGTAAAAAAGCGTTTGAAAGATATCTAATTTCATGATAAGTATATCAAAATGTAAAGAAAGAAACTCAAGTCGACTCATTTCTATGTCAGACTTTCTGTGGATTAACTGATACTAAGATCAGGAGGTACCAGGTGCGCACAAGAGAACATTTCAGGAACAGGATCAAAGACTTCCTCAGCAGCTCAGCCCCAAAGATCTAAAACATGCGTCCATGTTCCAGATCCCTGAATCGGACCCGCCACACAGCTGGAGTTGGCCTTTCCAGAAACATTCCCCCTGATACCCCCCTGTTTTGTATCCTTGTTCCACAGAAAACTGACATACGACATCAGGGCAACCTTATTGGTCACAGGAAAGACAGGTGTTAAAAAAAGGCTTTAAACCCCGAGAAAGAAAGGCAAGCCTGTAAATAACGAGAAACCCAATCTTGGAAAAATTACTAACATCTGTAAATCAAGAAGACAAAACTCTGACAAAGACGACATGATGTCCTTTAAGTGAAGACGATATTAAGCCTGGAAAAGACATTACACCACGCGTAGAAAGACAACACTAAACCCGCCCAAAAGGAGACGCTAAACTGCCTGCATGAAAACATCACTCACTCACCCCCCACTTCACCCAAAGACACAAGAACTAACTCTCTATATAAAAATGTTTCTTAACCTGTGACAGACCACTGGACTATACAAGAACAGGAATGGAAAACGAAAAGAAGTGCAGGAAATGACAGAAGAAAAGGACGAGAGAAGAAGAGGAGCACCACCCAAATCTTCCCTGCTACCAGCAGCCTTCCCCTAACTGCCTTTGCTGGTGTCCGTCTTCCACAGTCGTTGATGCCGGAGTTCCTCGCGCCTCTGTTGACATGAACATCAACGTTTCTTTCTTCTAACACTTGACTCTCTGAGGAAATAATTATAATCCACTAACTTCAGCAAGTAGTCTATACTTAAGTTTCTGAGTTTTTTTTTTTCTTTATCAGTTATTTTAGTTAACAAGATGTATTATGTGATTAATAACAACACCTTTCAACGATCTTCTATACCTAAACACTCCAATGTAGCAATGCATCTTTCCACTTTCCATTGACATCGCTTTACGAGAGAGCCATAAACGTACAAGAAGATTGCAGGAACGTTTAGCGACTTATTTTATGCCATTGACAATTGAAGTAATAAAAAGATCAACGTAAGTCATGAACAGTTCAACGATTCGTTTTGATTGATGGAACATCTAGCGACATATTTTACGCCATTGACAATTGAAGTAATAAAAAGATCAACGTTTCCTCTCGCCTCCCACTCTCTGTGCGCGTGTCTGAATGCAAGTGTGTGCCCGTGCATGCGTGCGGGTTTGCATGCGTGCGTGCGAGTGTGTGTGATGATGCGTGTGCGATCTGGGTGTGATTATTATTGTGACTGGACTGACCGATTTTGTCAGGGCGAGTCAAGAGTGTACGTGTGTGTGTGTGTGTGTGTGTGTGTGTGTGTGTGTGTGTGTGTTTGTGTTTGTGTGTGCGTGTGCGTGTGTGTGTGTGTGTGTTGTCAGCGCATCCTGAAGTGAGCTGGTCCAGTAGGGCTTGTATTCTTGCCTGCATCCCACTGGGAATGGATTCTATGGAAGCTCGTAACACCGCCGCGTTGAACACGTTGACGTTGTATGTCCTTGGTGAGGATGCCGTTGTATTGGAAGATGCAGCACAATGGTCTGGTGGTGGGCTTCGTGCCAAACCCATACCTCGTCACCTGCCCAAAACAAGGCCTAAGATTAGGTTCTAACAAAGACCTAATAAGGTCCCCAACATACAGAAACCACTAAAGGTTACGAAAGAAGACACGTAACCCCATGAAAGAGGAAGAAACCGGTGAATAAAGTCCAAGTCCCAGAAGACATATTCTAAATCTTATGAAAAAGAGGGCAAACTTTTTGAAAGAAATTATAATAAATGGTATGATGAGAGAGGGGGATATTGCGCCCCCTATCAACGGAGAGGATACTAAACCTAAAGCCAGAAACGAACTGTAAGTCCTACGAATGAATAGCACATTAACACCTATCAAAAACGGACAAGTGATCATACGAAAGAACATCATTAACCTTACAAAAGGACACTAAACCATTAAAAGTGGAAACCGTAAACTTAATGAGAGGACATCAGTCCCGTTCAAAAAAAAAGTCACTAGGAAACCTGACAAGTTCAAAGACACCAAACCCTGCCAAGAGAGCACATTAGCACAAAGAATGGGAAGACACTACAAAGGCACTAAACGAGCAAGACGAGGAAGTCGACACTCTCATAAAGGACTTTTAGACGAACAAGAGGGCATCAGATCCGATGTCCGGAAAACAATAAACCTATGAACAGAGCACATCAAAAGGATCAGGAGGGGGAACGGTAGACCTTGAACACAAAGGAAAATCAATGCTACATCTCATAAAAGGCGGACGCTAAACTACATGTGAGGGATACCAACGCCTGTGAAACGAGGACCCTAAAGCTTCTGAAAGAATGTCATTCAACCCTTAAAAAAACGCGCTTACCCAATCCAAGCACACAAAACCAATGGATTCTAAACCGTACAAAGAAAAACATTTGAAAGGTAACATTCAATTTTATTAAAAAATAAGGGTATAAAACGTGCAGAAGGATACTCAAATTGATTCGTTAATTCCTATATCAGACTTTCTGTGGTTTAAAGGATACTCAGATCAGGAGGTACCAGGTGCGCACTAGGGAATAGTTCAGGTACAGGATCAAAGACTTCCTCAGCAGCTCAGCCCCAAACGATCTGAAAACACGCGTCCATGTTTCAGATCTCTGAATCATCAGATCTGCTACACAACTGGAGTCAGCCTTTCATGCCTTTCCGGTAAACATTCCCTCTAGTACCCCCAGTTTTGTATCCTTGGTCCACAGAAGACCGATATAGGAAATCAGGACAACCATGTCGGTCATGTCCAACAGATTCTGCGTTGACTCTGACCCTCACTCCTCGCCAGAAAATTGCCACATAAATCTGTAAATGGAGACACTAAACCCGGAGAAAGAATGCTCCAAAATTTGAAAATCAAGAACAACCCTCCCTAACAAAGACTACTACGCTAAGCCCTATGAACACAGCTACGCCCTATGAACAAAGCAGACACTAAATCCGGGGAAAGATTACACTAAAACCTGTGAATAAACAGCGCACTAACCCCTTACGTGGATGACATTAAATACTGTTAAAAGATCCTTCAAAGAAGAGAGACACGATCTGAAAGAAGACACCAAACCCCTCCAAAAACCACATTCTAATGAGGGACAATTTAAGCCATTAAATTAGGAGAATAGGAACAAAACACTGAAGGAATTGCAGAAGGAAGAAGAAGAGAAAAAAAACGAAGTAAACACAAACTCCCCTTGCATTTGCCGAGGTCATGTGTCCTGGTCACCATTCCGAAGGCCGTTGATGTAGGAGTCGCTTATCCCTGTCGATGTAAACACCAGCATTCTTTTAACACAACTTTCTGTCCAAACAAATCCTGATACACTCTATTCACCAAAAACGATGGTCAAATTGGCAGGTCACGGAGTTCTCTCAATCAGTATAGTGGTTAACACTATGCATACCTTGAATAGTATAAACAGCTTTCACCAATCTTTCAAGCCAAACCAATGTAGTGTGTATAGTATACCATTTCTTCCACACTCACTTTTCGTTGATGTTGCGTAAAGAAAAGTGTTTGCTGTGAACGGACTGGTTGCCCGATTTGTGAACGGACTGGTTGCCCGATTTTGTTTTGGAGCAGCAACAATTCGTTTTATCCCAGTGACTTCTTTAAAATAATGAAGAAAGCCCATTCCCCAGTCTTTTAACGTGTTGTAGGAGTTTGTGCGCGTGTACCGTGTGCGAGAGTGCACGTGTGCGCACAAGTATGCTCGCGAGCGCACGCTCGAGCATGTATGTGTGCGTACGCGCGCGTGGGCAAGTGCTCCTTTGGAAAGTGTTGTCTTCAGCTGAACAATTTTCACATGATTAATGCTAACGCAGCCGTATGCGTGATATAACTTTTAAAAAAAGGTCGCAAATTATAGTTAAGTGTGTGTGTACACACACACACACACACACACACACACACATATCTATCTATCTCTCTCTCTCTCTCTCTCTCCTCTCTCTCTCTCTCTCTATATATATATGCGTGTGCAGTGTGTGTGTGTGTGTGTGTGTGTGTGTGCGTGTGTGCGTGCAAGTGCGTGTCTGTGCGTGCGTGCGCGCTTTGAATTAGAATTATAATTTATCATGTCTTTTCTGTAATATGCGCTTTGGGCTCTCGCGAGGTAAAGTGCTCTATTAATATCCTTTTACATTACATTACACACAAAATCACACACACACGCGCATCAATAACTTGAGTGGGTGGTGGTTTACAGCTGCAGTGTCAAGCGAACGTTGAAAGCGGCATTATCCCAATTCACCTATTCCCGATCTGCCTGTACTCAATTCATGTACCCGATTTGCCTTGTCCCAGTTCGCCGAACAGTGGCGCAGACAGTGGGTGGTAGGTACCTCAAGTCTGACCACCGCGCTAGTCAGACATCAGCCAAGTTGTATCCCACGAGATCCTCGTCTTCAATGCGTTCATTTTAGTCATTAATTCAACGGCTGTAAATCCTGCGCAGTGTAGTCACTTAATTTAGCAAATTTAGAGTAGCGTTCACGGACTAGTCCGCACGCAGTGACACCGCCTTGCTGAAACTAGAACTGAATCGGATATCCGATGCCCCGTTATATTTTACACGTATCTTTATTTTTTTCCTGAAAATTTGTAAGCATGCATGCATGCAGGCAAACAGCTAACCACACACGCGCGCACTATTTTCATTTTCTGTCCATAAGTATAATAAATATTAGGGTGTAGCTGACAGCGGGATATTTTCCTTCACAATGGAAAATCAGTCACAGGTGTGCATAGAACCTGTAAGTGCGTGCGCGGATATGTGCGTATGTGTGTGTGTGTGTGTGTGTGTGTGTGTGTGTGTGTGTGTGTGTGTGTGTGTGCACGCGTGTGTGCAAGTATGTCTTCACGAGCGCATTCATGTTTCCCTGTACGTTTGTCACATTGTGCATGTGTAGTTGCGCATGAGTGTTTTGCAGCTATGTTAAACAGAGACAGGGCACAGTGACAAAGATACAGGTATTTTCTGCACTGTTGCCCAAATGACGTTTCTCGATTCATTCACGTTTTTTTTTCTACTCTATTTGATCCAATGTAGACAGTACCTCTTCCAGAACACGCTGTTAGGGTTCACTAGCTGAAAAGGGTTTGGTACCTTGCCCAGTCCGGTCCTGTCATGCTGGACAGTGCTGCAATGGCCCTCCCATAGTCTGGAACTGGTTTCTGAAGATCAGCCAGCCTCTATAACCTGCCACAAAGCATGCGTGAGATTAAATTCTGGCGAAGAAGTAGTCGCTGACAAAGAAGGCGACAAACGCCGAGAAAAGAAGATCATACTGAATCCAATCCCCATAAAAGGGCAGTAAGCCCTATAAACAAGGACACAGCAGGGTATAACGGACGATGATCCCTTTCATGATGAAGGGACTAAAATCCTGTGAGAAAACGAGGGCATTAAGCTGGACACTATGAAAGAAATCATAATCCCGTGGAAGAGGACACTATCCCCTATGTAAGGAGGACACTAAACCCTATGAACGGACACTAAACCCTATGAAAGGACACTAAACCCTATGAAAGGACACTAAACCCTATGAACGGACACTAACCCTATGAATGAAGGGCGTTAAAACCCTATGAATGGAGGACGCTGAATCCGATGAAAGGACACTAAACCCTATGAAAGGACACTAAACCCTATGAAAGGACACTAACGCTATGAATGAAGGGCGCTAAACCCTATGAATGGAGGACGCTGAATCCGATGAAAGGACACTAAACCCTATGCAAAGAGATAATCCTACGAAAGAGGACATTAAACCCCATGAAAGGAAGCCACTACAGCCCATGAAAGGAAGACACTACAGCCCATGAAAGGAAGACACTCCAACCCATGAAAGGAAGACACTACAGCCCATGAAAGGAAGACACTACAGCCCATGAAAGGAAGACACTACAGCCCATGAAAGGACACAGCCTCCAATGAAAGCGGACAATAAATCCTTTTCACCGAGGTTACTAAACCTTATGAAAGGAAGGCACTAACTGTTATAAAAAAGAGGGCAGTTAACCCTTTGAAAGAGGAAACTAAACTATATGAAAGGAGGTCACTAAACCCCGTTAAAGGAGGACAACAAAGGCTGCGAAAGGAGGACACTGCATCCTAGGAAACAGGACACCAACTTCAATGAAAGGAAACCAACCTCTAAACCCTTTCAAAGGACAATAAAACTCATCAAAGAACACAACATCCTATGAAAGAAGGCAACAAACCGCGTGAAAGGAATGAAAGTAGAAGAGAAAATCTAGAAAAGGTGGACCTAGATCCTATGTAAAACAAAATGGATACAAAAGTCTTGAAAACAGGACTCTAAAACCCTGCAAAAGAGAACGCCAGACCCGGTGAAACAAGTAAATGAATAAACCCTGTGGAAAGGGATACACTACAATCTATGGAAAGACGACGCTTTCTGTACAGAAGGGTATCAACTCCAACGGAAGACATTTTATACTGATTCCGACTACCGTGTCAGGCTTTCAGTGGATTAGAAGACACTCGGATCAGGAGGTACCAGGTGCGCACAAGGAAACATTTCAGGAAAGGACCAAAGACTGCCTTCAGCAATTCTGTAGCTTGGCCCCTGAAGGATCCGATAACATGCGTCCATGCTCCAGATCCCTGAATCATGAGGCTCGCTACACAACAACTGGAGGCAGCCTTCCATGCCTTTCCGGAAGCATTCCCTCTGGTACCCTCCTGTGCTGTATCCCCATTCCACAGAACGCTGACATCAGATACCGGAGCAGCAGCCATGCTGACTACGGTAAAGGACAATATATTTTGGAAAAGTAGAGGGGAAGTCCTTGGAAAGGAGACTAAACACTGGGAATGAAGCTATATAGGCCTGGAAATGAAAAACAAAAAAACGAGAAAAGATACTCCAAAACCTAGAATAAATGGCAATATATCCTGTGTATGAAGAAAACACCTGAGAAAACAAAGTTCCCTGAAAGAAGACACGTTACTTTACAAAAGTGCATGAAGACTCTTGACCTGTGACACATCACTTAACTATGGCAAAAGAGCATGAAGACTCTTAACCTGTGACAGGTCACATAACTATGGCAAAAGAGCATGAAGACTCTTAACCTGTGACAGAGCACATAACTATGACAAAAGAGCATGAAGACTCTTAACCTGTGACAGAGCACATAACTATGGCAAAGAGAGCATAAAGACTCTTAACCTGTGACAGGTCACATAACTATGACAAAAGAGCATGAAGACTCTTAATCTGTGACAGAGCACATAACTATGGCAAAAGAGCATGAAGACTCTTAACTGTGACACATCACATTACTATGAAAGACGAGGAACACAATACTGGAAGAAGTACAGGTGGCAGTGGAAGCAGAGAGAAGCAGCAGCAGAGGCATAAGAACGTCTCTACTCCCCTGGCATCAGCGGCGTTCCCCCGGCGTTCTCCCGTTTCCATGGCTGTTGAGGTGGATCGCCGTTGTCTGCGACCACAGATGCAGCAGGTCCTTACCCCTGTTGACGCGAACATCAATACTTTAAGCGTTGGATTTTCTGTGTTTAACGACGTTATGGGGTTGCTCTTATCTTAGGTTTTGATTGTCACGATGTAATATAGAAGCGCGTTTAATTAAGGCTCCCCCCACCCCCACCCCCCTCCTTTTTTCCACAACGAAGCGGTACTGATTTTCCATATTTGCATACCGTATGAATTTATATCCAAAATCGATGACAACTGGTGAACTTAAATTTTCAATTGGGGCTTAGCCAGTTTAGTAATTTAACAAAGTACCTATGCACATACATCCAAAAGTAAGGCATTGTACAAAGTACAAAGGCCAATCATTGTATTATCTAGCCGAGTGGTCACGTCTTTGTAAGTTCTCTTACCCACACCGATTGTGAGCCTAGTTCTTCAATCAGCTCTTCCACAGCAGTGGTCGGTATACCCTGCCGTGTGTGTGTGTGTGTGTGTGTGTGCGCGCGCGCGTACATGTTTGTGTCAGGAGAGAAACCAGCCAATGAGCGAGCGTGCGCACGCGCGTTTGTGTGCCTGCACACGCGCTAGCGCGTTTTTTTGTGTGTGTTCACGCGCGCGCGCGTGTGTATGTGTGCGCATGAATGTGTGTATGTGAGCGCGCGCGCGCGCGTGCGCCTGCACATGCGTGTCTGTAAGCATACGAGTTTCTCCCTATAAAGCACTCGCACATGTACACACACACACACACACACACACACAGAGGGGAGAGAGAAAGGGGGAGAAAGAGATGGGGACATATGGAAAGAGGAGAGGAGGTGGTTAAGGAGAGAGACTGAACGAGAGGGGGAGAAAAAGAGGAAAGATAGAGGGAGGGAGGGAGGGAGGATGGGAGGGGGACAGAGAGGGAGAGAGACAGAGAGAAAGGGAGAGAGGGAGAGAGAGGGGGGAGAGAGGGAGGGAGGGGGAGGGAGGGAGAGAGAGAGAGAGAGAGAGAGAGAGAGAGAGAGAGAGGGTGGGGGGTGGTTGTAACGGGGGAAGAAAAGGACAGAAGAAAAGAATGCCTGCATGTCCGCCAGAGAATGGTCAATTTAGTAAAAAAAAAATAAAATAAAATAAAAAAAACAAATACTGGCGAGTACCAGTGGGTGTTTTTTTTTTTTAACATATAACAGATTTATATTAATAAAATGTAGTTTTCAGAGCATTCTTTTTGTTTTACACCAGGTGTTCTGAACATATTACACATTTCTTTCTGGCCATTTAAAACATCGTGTGCCACTCTGGGCCGCAGATGAGGTGTGTGTGTGTGTGTGGGGTGGGGGGGGGGGGGGGGGGGGGGGGGGGGGGGGGGGGGGGGGGGGGGGGGGGGGGGGGCGCGCAGAGGGCATTAAAATGTTCTTATTTGCTGTTCCTCTCCCCCACACCTGGTTGTACTGGAACAGCTTTTCGCAGTTTAGGACTGTCTTGAAGAACGCATAATCGTTCTATCAGCCAGGTTCTCATTGGATGATTTTAGAGGACTATGATGACTACAACCAAAGGCACCCTGGAATTTCTGCTTTGGGGGCCTATATTCTAGTATGTCAAGTCCGGGGGGGGGCGTGTTCCGCTTTCTGCTTTGCTTTTGGAGGACAGAGAGGGCATAATCACGGTGTAAAAAATGCGCTGGATCAAGCCTTCAGTTAGCATTAAAAGCTGCTACATAAACTATATATATATATATATATATATATATATATATATATACTGTTTTTCAGGCTGTCCCAAATATTTACATAGTCCTCCCCTAATTAAAAAATTTATGTCACAGAGCGAGCGAGTTGTGAGTTCGGGGGGAGATTAGGACTGGGGGATGGGGGGTGGCGGTGGCGGTGGGAGGTGGGATGAAACCGAGAAAAATGTTTTTCTGTTTTGTTTTTCCTCCCCAGGAGTAAAGAGCGAGTTTAATGGGATGGAACTGGGCAGATGAAAGGAGGGATACCTTTTCTAACCCCTCCCCTGATTTGCATGAGAATTCTGACTACCAAACCGAAAAGGAAATGACGTTAACTTTGTAAACACAAACCTAACAAACAGAAGCTCATTTCATGATTGATGTTGAACACTTCCACCTGAATGCGCAGAGCGTGGGCTGGGACTAGAAGAGAGGTAAGGGTATAGCTGCCGGCCTTCGTCACAAAGATTAGACGCCTGTGAGGAAGTCTGTCTTAAAGTTCAACCAGTAGTTTTGCCGAAAACAGGGGAGTGTTATGAACCATGAATGGCTGGATTATACAATGTCTACGTCGACCAAATACAATGAACAACAACACACACAACAACACACACACACACACAAACACTCACCAGCCGTGCCGTGTCCTGTCCTGGCTTTCAAACATGGCGACCAAATGCCCCACAGCAGGATTAACCTTCAACTGAAGGGATAGATGAACTCATACAAAGGGCAACGCTCATTGGACGGCAGAAAAATCCGCGCGATACTACAAACCCCCCCCCCCCCCCCCCCCCCACACACACAACACACACACACCTCTCTCTCTCTCTCTCCCCCTTCCACCACCACAAACACTTACTTCACGTGCTTGTCATGCTTCTAAACAACATCCCGTCTTGGACAGTTCACTGGAACCCCCCCCCCCCCAAAACACACACACACACACACACACACACACAAAACAAAAAACAAAAACAGCCAATGAGCGAGCGTGCGCACGCGTGTTTGTGCGCGTGCACACGCGCGCGAGCGTGTGTCGTGTGTGTGTGTGTGTGTGTGTGTGTGTGTTTGCGCGCGCACGTTTGAGTGTATGTGTTTGTGTGCATGTGTGCGTATGTGTGTGCAAGTATCCAAGTGGGCGCGCGCGCGTGTGCGCACGCGCCTGCACATGCATGCTTTTAAGCATATGAGTTTCTCTCTTTTAGCACTCGTGCGCGCACGCACCCACCCACACCACACACACACACACACACATTCTAGGCAATAATAAACCGAAAAAAAAAAAGTCCTATTCATATCTGAGAGATTGGCACCCTACAAGTCTCCCTTCATCCCGTTTCTCCCACATCCTTTCCTCCCTCCCCTGTCCTCCTTCCCCCTCGACTGTCCTCCTCTTCCTCTATTCCGCACAACTCTCGTGACGTCATCTGACCGTCGTCTGATGCCTGAGGACTTCCCATGTGACCCAGTCAGGACTGTTGAGAGTGGTGCAGAGCACGCGCGCCTAACGGAAGAAGCCGACGGTCCTCACTACCAACCAGAGCACGTTACTATTTTGGGTGCATGTGGACAACACTAATGGCTGAACTTACTGCGAAAGGTATCCTTATCTCCCCCTCCCCCTCCTTAAGGACAACATTAATCTTGTTCGTATTGAAAAAGAAGTTGCTTGTTATCTGAAACACGTTGAATTATTAGACACCAGATCGACTCGGGTTATTCATCTCTTCTTTGTATATGAATCGTTCAGTTCTCTCCATCTTACGATCGAGAGAAAGACGAGTTATGTGTCAGCTTGATATTCCTCCATACCGATAGATTTTCCCCCGATAAGTTCTCCCCATGCTCAATATACCCCCTGAGCAATACTCTCCCTGTCCGATATCTCTGCTTACCAAAAGCATTCGTGCCTCTGTGTGGATGCGCGCTGTAGTACGGAAAAGATTTCCTTTCGTTTCCCTTCCCCCCAAAAGTCCATTTTTCTCGTGAGGACTCCAGAAACAACAAACAAACAAACAAAAAGACTTTAGTGCTACAAAGATGACCACGATGGGCAGCTACTGATGGCAGTATACACAGTCTGATAATGTAGCCTGTCCATTCCTCTGTCCCTTGCTCCCCCTAACCCTTTCAGCCGCATTTCCCTCTTTTTCTCTCTCAAGCGCGCTCAGAAACTTTGGACAGGTGATGAAATCCCCACTTCATCTCTCATGTATGAGTCCATACATACGCACATAGGCCTATATACATGCATGCATACACTCATACACACGCATACATACGTACATACTTACATTCATACATACATACACATACATACATACATAAACACACTTACTTACATACATATGAATGTTTCTTACATACGTACATGAACGCATGTATAAGTGCGTAATCAGGTTTCTCCGCATTTATTTTTACGCGCTTATCTGTTCATATGCGCATAAAATAATCGATACGTATTCATAGATCTGTATCTTCATCTCCCCCTTAACCTCCTGGTGGAATCATTGGGGCACGGGCTGAGGAACCGTTCACCAGGTGCCCGCAGGTCTGTCGGTGGTGTACCCAAGTTTGGTGTTAGCAAGCCTTTTCCTTGCCCCACCTACACTATCAGTCATCTGTCGGTTTTATGGGTTTCCACCCGTTTCCCTCTCTTCACAGTCTCTTGGATAATTGTTTTGGGTCGCTTCTTCAAAATGCATGCGTAGGAGTGTCCAGAATGCGTGTGCTGGGTTTGTTCTGTATCGGATACGTGGGCACCACTGCCCAACAATCCGCATGTCCAGCGTCCTTGACAAATCTTATCATAACATTGGTGTATTCATTAGATTCTAGCTTTCTATGTTTCCCATTATCTATACCCCCTTCCCCCTCTTCCCCTTCTTTTTTCGTCTTCCTCTCCCCCTCTTTCTTCTTCTTCTTCTTCTTTTCTTCTTCTTCTTCTTCGCCGCCGTCGTCGTCGTCGTTTGTCGCGTTATACTGCTACTATACCATTTCTATTTATTTGTATTGCTGTATAACCATATATTTATAACTGTCCTCTTCCCTCTTCCGCTGTAAGTTAGTAGTATCGCTATTGTTATTACTACAATTAGGAATGAATGATCCATCTGTTTTACGTGTTTTCACCATAACTAGTGACCAATACCTAACAATTGCTGTCATCATTATTGTTAGCATTATTATTATACGATTCTTTTACCATTATCATTATCATATTAGCATTGTTAATATATTGTTAGTAGTAGTAGCAGCAGCAGCAGCAGCAGTAGTAGTAGTAGTAGTAGTAGTAGTAGTAGTGCTGCTGCTGCTGCTACTACTACTACTGCTACTACTACTACTACTACTACTACTACTGATAACATCATTTTCTTTATCTTCTGATTATCATCGCTATTATCATCTCAAGTTCAAGAAGTTGCAATCCAATGGGCATGGCGAGGCCTCCGGAGGAAAGCGCTCACTCACGCTGCTCCGCGACCAAACCATGACTATCACCAGCTGTCATCAGCTTGGTTCCAGAGCGGGCCACTGCACGCGGAGATTTTGAAACGAGAGCAAGACGAGTTTCTGCGCCATCAAACGAAAGGACCTTTACCAACGTTTGAATGTCCTGAACAAACAAAAGTGCATCCACTCTCAGTCCGTAAAAGTATTACATCTCCTGGTGGGAAAAAAAAAAAACTTTTCTTTTCACTCCTGACCAGGTTTAAAGCCTAGTTTCAAAAGCCACTCGACCTTAAAAACAGATGTTGTTTGTGCTCTGCGTAGTTTCCTTCCATGTTTCTTATTGGTTCTGTCCAATGCTCAGGGGACTGTGTGGATGAGTGACAGACTGGAGTCATCTAAACCATGAGGCCTCTGTGGACAAAAAAATGTACTCTCGTTTCCTCCTTTTTTTCTGTCTGTATGTTGTCGCTTTTTTTTCTGTCGCCTTTGTAGAAGTAAGGATCAATCTATCAA